>JAOXYM010000005.1:13084046-13095803 GCA_028567055.1 Leptatherina wallacei
GGAGGGTAAATAGAAACAACAATAGAGGCAAAACAAGTATCATGTAAACAATAAAATAAATTCTGGTCAAAGTTGTTCTTCATTCCATGTCTCTGAGCTTTAATTAGTGTTTTTCATCCTGGGACTTGAGATACCAAACTGTATTATATTTCTGCTTTGTTTGTTTTGTCCCTTTTTGTTTTTTCTTCCTTTTCTATCAGACTCATGTGATTTATCACTATCAACTCCTATTTGTGCACCGAGTGAGACCTTTTCTCTATTCTCAGCACCTGACTCAGTTAAACTCTTTATCTCTGTATTGGTTTCAACTTTTACATTCCTGTATTTATTACCATATTTCTGTGACTCTGATGAATCTCTCTGACTTGAGTTGTTCAAACAACCCGGCAGAGTGTCCACGTTATCTGTCCTCCGATCGAATTTTGTTTCAAGATCTTCATTTGTTCCTTTTATCAACTGTGTGTTTTTTTCTTGTTCCTGATCTTCCGTCAGCTTGTTTGAACAAACTTCAGCTAATTTCCCCTTGTCCTGATTCCTTTCCCTCTCAGCACAGTACTCAAGTCTGATATTCACAGAGTCGCTGATAACCTGTTTAGGCTCTGGATTAATCACTGAAGTGTTTATACCAACACTTTCTTCCATCTTTTTCTGTGTCTGATCATTGCAAAGGGAAATTTTCTTCAAAATTCGATGACTCTCTCTGTGCTCAGCTCGAGTTCTGTACTTTTCTGTCATCTTCTCATCTCCCTGTATTTCCGTACAAGTCGCTCTATCTTGGTCCTCTCTATCGTTCAAAACCTTTTTCTCATGAGATTCTTCTTCATGTTGTTCGCTGGTTTTCAGGTTGCAAACTTCAAGAGTGGAGACATTGCTGTCTTGACTAGCATCAGTTAATTTCCTACTGTCCTGATCAGCTTCACTCTGATTACAGTGATCCTCCGACTGTTCTGTTAGCTCCTGATCGTCACTCTTACACTTCTCCTCCTCTCTGTTCTGCTCCTCAGAAGAACATGCAGGAGGATTACAAATGAAGTTGTAACAGCCGTCCTTTTTGCTCTCTAGATCATGATTTTGTTTACTCGGTTGATACTCAAGAGTTTCTCTGCCATCTCTTCCTTCACTGACTTCATTACATTTCTGATTAATCTGGGAAGCGGTCTGTCTTCTACGGCCATTATCAGGACTTGGGTTTTGGGTATTTCTTTCCTGTAATCTTCCATCATCCTGGACCTTGACAATGTTATTTTGACACTGATTTTTTGAGGACTGTTTTCCACTTTTATGGTTCACTAATGTGCAACTGGTATCCTTAGTGAGAGTCTTGCTATCGTTGTCCCTCCCTTTAGTTTTACTATTACTCTCGTCAGTTTTCTGACTGTTTGCAGATTCTGTCTCCTTATCCTCTTTTCTTTCCCCAGTCTTTACATCTAGCTTACGCTGCCTATTTTTTCCGTGGGTGTGGTGTTTGGGGGCTTCAGAAGTGGAGACCTCATTGACATGTTGACCAGCATCAGCTAATTTCCCACCGTCCTGATCTGCTTCACTCTCCCTACAGCGACTCTCTGACTGTTCTGCTAGTTCGTGATCATTACTTCTCTTACACTTCTCCTCTTCTCCATTCTGTTTCTCAGAAGAACATGCAGGAGTGTCCTTTTTGCTATCTCTCCATTTACTTTTTTGATTCTCAATCCCTTTTCTGCTTTTCTGGCTCATTGACGTGGCACCTTTTCCATTAGTTACAGTCTTAGTTTCTTTGCCCTCTTTAAAATCTCTCTTCCTTTTAGTTTTTCTATCACTCCTGTCAGTGTCCTGACTGTCTGCAGCTCCTGTCTCCTCCTCCACCTTTCTTTTCCCGGTCTTTACATCTCGTTCATGCTCCTCATTTTTGTCTTTGTCGTCATTCTTGGGGCCTTCGGAAGAGGAAGCCTCAGTGATGTCTTGAGACAAAGACGAAGAGTCTGTAGCAGAACATAAGACAGTTAAACCAAAGCAGAGAAAAAGTTCATTCTGACGATAAAGTCATTCATAAAACTCATCAGTAAGTTTATCAGAGGTGTTTGATATCTTACTTTTCCTGTAGAACAGCAGATAGGCATTCTGGGACCTGATGGAACTGATGTGAAAATAATGTCATGGTCATATTCAAAACATGCTTGATGGGAAAGAGAGACAAATAAACTAAAATCTACCTCTTTTTATGATCCATCTGAGACATCTGGTGAGAAAATACACACAGTGAGAGCAACACCAACAATATGTTTCTTGCAGCAATTACACTGAAGACAAGATGTTCAGTCTTACCAATGTGACTGCAGTGTCATTGAAGTTATACCAATTCTCATCATCCTGAGGTTTAATGTTTACTGTGTAATGTCCATGTCTCAGATCCCCAGAATGCTGCACATATGCATACAGCTCATATTCTTCACTCTGATTAACCATGTACAAAATGACAGATTAGCAAAAGCAATGAGATAATAATAATAATAATAATAATAATAATAATAATAATACCTGGCCTCCATTGTGTGGGATGGGTAGGATGAAGGGAATCTCCATTCTGTGACTAATTTTCTCATATTTCATATCATTGAAGTCAAACTTAAATCTCTTCAGCAGCAGTGTCAAAACTTGTGGGTGCTGCTTCATTTCAGCTTTCTAATTGAAACACAACAATCAAATGAAATTGAGATTATCAAGAAATAAAGAAAAACTTATTAAGCAAAACAATCAAATCAATATTGTGGCAGCCAAAACCCAACATACACAAAAGGTCAGAGGGCAAGTTGGTCCTGCTGTTAGTGCAAAGCTCTGTATTTTGACGTCTAGTAGGATGACAAGACACCAGTCAGCCACTCCACATTTAAACCCATAACATGCAGTGTATACCATAAATGATTCTTAACAATGTTGTGACGTGTCTTCTGCCCACAGTTATTCCTATAGCAACTCTCTATCTTTGCTCACACCAGTGTATTTAATTACAGGAGTAGAGACATGTAAGGTGGAACAAACGTAGTCTTAGCTTCTTTTCATCAAGTTTTTTCCACCAGCATATGTAACTAGATTCAAACTCCCATTTTTGCTGTCCTGTCAATATTAGTTTACTTACACTTGGTTTGTTGTGTGTTTTGTTCATCATTGCTTAGTATGTTATTAATCAGATTCCCTCATAGAATTTGCTTCACATTCTGTCCTGGTTTCCCTTCCTATCTGTCCATATCTTACACCAAACCTTTCCTGTTTTTAACCCCAATCTCTGTTTAGGTCTCAGTATAGGTTCATTTTGTAACTAAAATAAGCAATTAACTAGTTCCTTCTGCCTCCTGTAAATGTCTGCATATTGTTAATCTGGCCTTCTCCTGTGATATGTCCCTTTGGCTAAAACATTCATTCAGCAGGCAACATTCTCTGTGTTAATGGTTTTCTGGATATTATAGGCAAGCTGGGAACCACTAAAGGCTTTGACATTTTTGATTACTTCAATTTTATTTTACTGGGGCACCTGGGTATGAAATATATTTTAGTTACTGCTGATAATTTCCACAAGTCACAGTGGGTTGACTAGCTCTGCCTCTCAGCTCACTATATTTTCCAAGTCAGTCTGTGAACATTCTGTCCTTGTCCTTACTTTTTAACTGGGTTGCAATTCCAGCTAGCCAGTCACTTTAAGAGCCCAACCTGCTGGTTTCCAGTAAGTTTCTTCTCCAGAGCCCAATTCCCTAAATTGCTGTGAATAACCTATTTGGAGACCCTGCTGGAAGACAGTGTTCGGTCTTCTGCTGCTCTTTATCTCACCGCTTCCCACGAGTTGTTGAGCTACACGGAGGTGCTGCAGCTCAGCTCAGCTACCAAGCTCCCAGTCCGGTGTTTTTTTGTTCCAGTCTCAGTCTACATTAAACCTCAGCCCCTTCTGTGGTTCGAAGTACGAGTCATTCAGCTCATCACTTTGGCTTATTAATCTGTGCTACACGTTGGAGGCTCCATATCATAGGTAGTGCCATTGTGTGTCAAGTATGTTCTGCTCAGTATCTAAACATTACAGTAGCAGACTAGTTAGCTTTGTGTTGTTTTAATTTAATAGGCATGCAGCTTTTTCCTGTTCCAAACTATTGTATCAACCTCGAAAGTGTTGCTACAATAGCCCTAAGCCCCTTCCTGGGTCTACAGAAGTCAAACATCTTTCAATCCCCCCAGCATAAGCCTGCCCTTCTGTCCTACTTCCTGACTGCCTCAAGATAAACTCCAGACCTATTTCAGCCCTCTGTTTCTGGTGAGTCAGTGTCAACCTTTAGGCCGAGCTCAACCCGCAAGTAAGGGTTGCCCACTTAACCTGGAACGACTTAATCCAGAGGTTCCCATACTTTTTCTGCAGGGCCCCTTTTCATTGATGAACGAACTATATCCAGTTAGTGATCAATGAGTGGAATTCACTTTTTCCTTTTTTTTTTTTTTAAATATGAGCCAGGTTATTGTAGTAAGAGGGAATTGTTAGTAGGATCTAAGGTGTGTTGGTTTAGGCAGGAGACATATAGATGCATACTGGTGTAGTGTGTCAGAACAAAAAGACATAAGAGCTTCTCTCACCTCCTGGATGGTTTAAATGATATACCACAAAGGGTATGCTACAGTTCATTTATATCATGGTGATACATGATGAAGCACTCCTGGATTTACCAGCTGTGGTCATCATTTGAACTCTTTGACACTTTAAGTCTGAATCCACATGCAAGTTTCTTCATACTTACAATAGTAGCATCAGCTTTGGCATTGCATTGGTTGCAGTACATCTGGTTCTCTCCAGAGATGATTGATTCTTCAAAGAAGCTTTTGATTCCATCCATCTGAAAAATGTATTTATGTCATTTGAAGAAAGTGCTTAAAAAATATTCAGTTTATTCAAATCCACATAGCTAAGAAAAGCCTAATGTTCTGAAGTGAGTAGTTATCTTACCACACTATAGGCCTGGTCAGAATCCACCAGTGGAAGAGGTAAACTCCAAAATGGTTGATCATCATACGTGCGTGTGTGACATTTGGAGCATGTGTTCCTGTGCGTCAGACATCCTTGAAATATCTAAAGATTAAAGAAAACATGTATACCAGACAGCTCAAGCAGTAGCATTCAATTTCATATTCATCTAATGAAAACAATGCTTCCTGGATTCGTAATTTATAATGTTATTACCTGTGAAGACAGACGGCTGATGCAACTTAAAATCTTCTCGAAGCACTCGGCAGCATCATCTTGTTCAGACACTGAATGATGGGCACAGATTAATCACCTGTGTTTCACCAAGTTATTTAATGGCATGCTTATTCAGCTGATCTGTTATTTCTGAGATGCTTCTAGGCAGCAAATGAACTCTATTCATTCTTAGTGAGCACCATGATAATAAGCTGTGATGAAAATGTAAAAAAAATTAATAAAATACAATTTGAAAAATGTTATTCATTCACAAAATGACTTACCTCTCCTGATCTCCAGATGGTCTGTAATCGCTTGGGTTTTTGCTGTTTTGTTTTGTAAAGTGCTAAACAAAGTTGAGAGATGGCTTTCCATACATTTAGAGTGAGAGTTTACAGAAGAGGACCTGCACAAGATAAACACATTGGATCTCAGCAATGGAAAGAAAAGTCGTATTAGATTTACAAAAAAGAAAGAAAAACATGACATGATGTTAAAGTATTTCAACAAACTCTTACACAGCAGCTCTGAAGTCTTTGGTCATGAACAGCACCTGCAGCACGGTGTTCAGGTAGCATGTTGCTCCCTGATTCTCCAAACCATGATACTTGCATCCAGCAACATTGCTTGGCGGAATCTTTTCGGCATTTTTCGTCCTTGACTTTTTTTTCCCTTTGTGTCCCATCAGATTTGTTGAAAATATCAATCCACTTAATTTAATGTAATGTTATATGTTGTAATTATTTAATTTGTCAACTCTTTATTTTATTTATCAAATAAAAGGTCGAGCTTCACCAGATTGACACTCGGAAAACGAGCTCTCAGTCATGCCTGCATTTTTCTTTCTATTCTAGCAAAAGTCAGAATACTTTCTGTTTTAGGTTGAGACCACGCCTACCGAGATTGCATTCGCGAATATTGGAATTTCTTCTTTTGCATAGATTTTGTGACATTTCTTTTTAAATGTAGTCTTATTAAGACGAATTTGACCATCAATATAAAGAATAACTTCGTGTCTTTAACAGTGATTGGGTGGTCACTGAAACACCTACTTACATAAATCAAATCACTGTCAGCAGTTCATTTTCTGGAGACGCTCAAAGGTGGTGCGTTAAAGTACAACAGCTCGTCCTGTCAAAGTAAATGTTAAGTCTCACAAATGTGTCCTCAAAATGTTCGGTTGTGCTCCCTCTTCAGTAGCCTATACTCCTTACATTTTTCTTAGGCATAGATTATCTTTTCTACAAAAACGAAACTAACGAAGCCTCTATGACGCCCCGTTTATAAAACCGAACAACTTTCTTTCATTTCACTCAACACAGTGAACCTGAGCGCTTCACATCGCCTTCGAGGAAAATTGTCAACATGGTAATCCAGGTCGTTGTTTATGGGTTCGGTGGAGACAAGATGATGATCGACTTGTGCAGCGATGAAAAAGAGTTGCGGAAAATAAATGTGCTGGACCTGAAAAAGAAGATAGCACAGAAACTTCCTGGAAACCCAGGTAATATTCATTAAATAGCCTATGTGATCGTGTTATCAGCTTCTCCAACATAGATGGCAACCCTTCAAAGATTGAAAGTTTTAAGATGTTCTCAAGTAGACCCGGATTTCAATTAAATTCAAACCATATACTGTATTCAGATTGCAGTGATTTCCATATTCTATCTGAAAGGTAAAAACGGATCACTATTATTACAATACTTATTGTGCTAAATTTATAAGGATTTGTTCTCCTTTATATCATAGATTGTTTTTATGTAATGATAATTTTAAATTCCTGCATAGCCTATGTGCAACAGCCTCATTGTACTTATTTTACTTAACTGTGTGTTCCGAGACAAAGGCTACGTCCCCAAACATGTCAAATAACATTGGTCTATTACTATTTTTTCCCTGAATATGATGAGTCATGTTTTGAAATGTAAAAGAAAAAACAGGCATTCTTTTCATCTGATCAGCCAATCTGAGCCTGTGAGCATATAAAGTTTATCTTTTCTCAGTGCCCTACATCTTTACTTAGTTACCTATTACATGTTAACAACTTAATTTAAGCCTACTAGCTATTGCTTTTTTCACTTTATATTTATCTATTTGTAATTCGTCTATTACAGAGATTTCCTTTGCCTATCTAAAAGGTAAAAACAGATCACTGTTATTATAGTACTTATTGGGCTGCATTCAACTGAGTGAATCTAACGTTGCTTATAAAGTTATGATAATAATAATGTACCTCCAGATATAGGAGAGATTATCACAAGTTCAAAATGAGAGTGTTTTGATAATCTGTCCTTGTCTTTTCTGTCCTGTGTGTGTGTTTGTGTGTGTGTGCACATGCAGACCAGGCAGTGGGTAGTATGCAGCTGGTCTTCGCAACCACAAGACTAAACGCAGACAACAAACTTCTGAGTGAATATGGAATCGTGCACAAATCGGTTATCCAGATGGTGATGTCTCTCGATGGAGGATTGTCAATTTGACAAGAGACTGATGTCCACCGCTCCTCAGGACTCAAGGGCTTCTATTCATCCATTCATTCAATTGTCAGTCATGGTGGACGACTTGGGGGTGGGGGGAGGGGGGTGGGGGTAACTTGACTGTGGTTACAGACTTTTATTACCGTACAATACAAATGTACAAATGCAATGTATTTTAATTGTTTACATTAGAGACTCTTTAATGGTTTGATAAATAAATTGTATTCACAAATATGAAATCAGTTTCACTCAGATTCTGTCATCAAAATTTGGATAATGTTCTGTTTTTAATATTCCAATATCCAAAAGTCAGTGATGGTTTATGGTTTTAGCCCTAACAGCTTATTAAAAATCATAAACCTGTATTATAAGACTTTAGTCTGTTGGTCTCTGTGGATTTTGTGTAAAATGTCTCTAAAATGTTTCAATATGAAATGAAGGAAAATATAGATGTATATGTAGCAGTAGATTTTATGTACAGCATAAAAACTGTAAAATTAAAAATTTGGTTTGGGAAGACATGAAGAATTCACTGGGTGCTGCAGCAGGAAACATCCAAACTCTCCAGGACACCAGCCCTTAAGGGCCAACTTTGGACACTCCTGGGCTATTATAATTAAGGCAGACAACTCCCTAATGTGGTGATCAAAACTAAAAATTGATACCCATAATACCATTTTTTTATGTCATAGAAACTATTTTTATGTTAGAATATCAATATTTTAGTAATTTGGGGTTAATATGTAGTTTATCATGAACTGGAATACAGTGAAAAGTAACTATAACGTCAGGACATTGTCTGAATTATACCCATTTGGTAAGAACTAGTTTTTTTTCTGCCTGCCATAGTCATATGTGAAAGAAGGCACAGTGTAGAGGCACAACAGCGTGACTCTCATGTATAGAGGGAGAAAATGTGGAGCTGTGTATCACTGATGCTGAATTTTGGGAAGGTGATTCTCATCTGTCTGCAAAGTATTATTGTGGTTATGTTCAAACAACAGGAGTCTCCCTCATACTTAAGACTAAGGCATCTGGTTTTGTTATGTACAGTATCAATAGGCAAGGCAAGTTTATTTGTATAGCACATTTTCAGGTTCAAGACAATTCAAAGTGCTTTACATAAAACATTAAAAGCATTAATGCAATAATGAAATAAGTAAAAACTACAATCATTAGCTGTATAAGTTCAGTTTAGAATGACGTGTCCCTGAGATCAGCTCACATCAATTCAACATGACTAATCAGTAAGGATGCATCCAGAGGCTGGGAGTCATTAAATATTCAGGAAAACAGCCATTGCAGGGTTATGAAAAAAAAATGCAGCTAAAATATATCTAATAGATTGGAAGATAGATAATAACATTAATCATTCTCATTTGCTTAGACTGATGGTTAGCTGAATATTTTAATATAGGTGTTGACAAACATATGCAATTAATATGGCATTTCTATATTTATTTATGCATTCTACTGCAGTTTGAGTCACAAAGTGGTTGGGGAAGAGCTGAAAGATGCCACCGGGAATGGATCACTGCATTTGGTCAGTCGGCCCCATCGTGACCGCTGGTACTTGACAATGAGAGCTGTATTGATTAGTTAAATAAAAAGAAAATGTCAGATGAAAAAATACACATAAACATTTGGGGGATAAGAAAATGTAAAAAGAAAATAATACAGAAATGAATACTGGCATAAAAATAAAGGAGGAAAGAAATCTAAAAGGCAAAAAATAAATCAAAGTGAAAATTAGATGCAAAGTAAATAAATAGGAGCATTGATATTACTATTAATGGGCAGCGGTAGCAGTGGTTACAGAGTTTAGTTTTATTGCCATATCAGTTAGTTTTTTTAGCCATTTTTAAAATTCTGTATTTATTTATTTTATTTTGGCAGTTTCGGTCCTCCATAGCCGCTGGTCTCTGTGCTGCAATCTTTATCAGTCTCGATAGGACCAGTAATTCTTGTTAGGCTGACGGAAAATCACGTGGTTTAAATGAAAACGAATCTTAAATAAAACTAAGAATGCTGGCTCCCTTTACACAATTGCACTACTTGTCCATTTTCATTTTCTGTGGGAGTGATTTTCACCATCTCACACTCCCCCATATGTATGTCAAGGCTGTTTTTGTTATCAGGAAGGGCCTGGAGGACAGGAATATTACTTTGCTTCCAGCGTAACAGGGGTTGGTTAACTTTTGGTGTACAATTCCCAGTTCTTTCTGTTACAGGACCAGATGTTTTTAATGTTGTGAAAATGCCCATATACGCATAGCCTAAATGTTGGATGACACAATTTTCTCCTGCAACTCTGACATCCAGTTGCTGAATACCAGCTTCACATCAGACCGGTTCGTTTAAGTTTCAGATGGAGAAAAGTCACGTGACATAATGTGGAAACACTTCGGAAACGGAATCGAAAGCATTTGCTGCATTTTGACTCGTCATTAACTGCAGCCTGTGTTGCGTCGCAGGGACAGTCAAGAACATAAACATGAGCTCTGTTAAAGAGAAATGTTACGACCCCCGCGACTCCACACTGAAGTTTGTGGATAGAGAAGATGAATTTGACTGTAAGTAACCTAGCAGAGTGTAGCTTTGTTCAGTATATTTGATTTTTATTTTAATATGCTTTCAATATGCTATTGATTGTGGGTTAAATTAGTTTGTAAGTGGGAGTGCAGTTTATTTTTAAACTCTGAGGGGGGTGAATATTTGCAGTAATTGTACATTTTAAAAGAGCCTCATTTGACACTTGCATTTATTTACTCATTTATTTTGCAGTTCTGTGTGAAGGTTTCAGCTCTCAGAGAGCACTGATGTCATGTGGCCATGCTGTTACTCCACCATCTCTCACCAACTGGTGCCGTCAGTTGTTGGAAAACGTAAGTTAGTATTAATTCCTGAATTTATATATTTTTTTTAACTCAAATACACAAATATTTGTGCTGAAAAACTTTTGAACTCTATATTTTTCACCATACAGTTTGATCATAAACATCTTCAAATTTGCACACAACTTGCACAAGTCCTGCAACTACACACAGAAGATCTAAACAAAAACAATTACAAGCCTCATTTCTAAGAAGTTGTGTCACTATGTAAAGTGTAAATATAAACAGAATGCTATGGCTTGCAAATCTCATTAAACCCATATTTTATTCCAGTATAACATTAACAACATATCAGATGTTGAAACAGACATTTGATCATTTCATGGGAAATATTAGCTCATTTTTAAATTTGATGGCAGCAACACATCTCAAAAAAGTTTAAACAGGGCAACATAAGGCTGGAAAAGTAGCAAATCAAAAACAAGTGGAGGAGCATTTGACAACTAATTAGGTTAATTGCAAACAATTGATTTGTTATTTATGTTCTTTTAGGAATAGCATATGATTTTAAGGTTTGCAAATCTTTTACTTTGTTTTATTTACAGGGTTAAAAGGGTTAAAAATGTTTGTATGCCAGACACAGCTGTACACAACAAGGTAGTTTTAGTCTTAATGGTCACATTTTGCCCCATGAATTAAAGATTTGAATTAAAGATTTAGGGAGGTTACTTATCACGGAGTAGGGATGGGCATTCGATTAAATTTTCTTAATCGATCATCGGGAGAATTAACTATCCATTTTTGAGTAATCATTCATATTTCTATATTAAAATCTAGCACTTATAGGCTATATTAAAATGCAGTAAAAGTGGAAAAAACACTGCGTTTTTCCTCATTTAGATTGTTATTACACGATGAACAACGCTTGAGGCAGTTAACTGAGATTCATTCAATGGTAACACTTGAATATGTGCGCTCATGTACAACTTCAGCACCACTCTAAAGATGCATTAGTTTTATTGAATGAAAAATAATGTAATCAATCATCAATTAATTATACCCATCCATCCTATCACAGAGTCCTGAAAAATTTTCTTGTGTTTAATTACTTGTTTATAAAGTCTGACTGATTAATCATAACTTGTCATTATTCTATTTAAGGGTGAAAGCAGATTTGTGTGTGGCCAGTTTGGTTGTAATGTAGAGTGGCCTTATGTGGAGGTTCGGAAAATGGCTCTCCTGACCCCTGAAGAAAGGG
>JAOXYM010000005.1:13142458-13163942 GCA_028567055.1 Leptatherina wallacei
GGTGAGAACCCACGCATACACGGGGAGAACATGCAAACTCCACACAGAAAGGCCACTGTTTCAAACCCCTCCCAAGCCCAAACCAGCAACCCCCTCTGGCTCAAACTGAGCCCGGGACTCGAACCAGTGACCTTCTTGCTGTGAGGCTGCGGTGCTAACCACCACACCACCGTGCAGCCCCCCAGTTATAATATTTCTAATAATTATGTCATAACCTCTTATAAAAGCTTAGGGTATGGGCAATTAATCAAAAAATAATCTTAACTGACATTCAGAACCAATAATCAATGTAAACAATCTCATGTTGATTATTTCAATTATTTCCATTAATGATATTTAAAAAAATTAATTAAATTAGCATATATAGTTAAATTGTGTGAGCTTCCTTTCATTTATTTTAAAATCAGTATCTGCTCTTCTATAATGTAAATATTTGCAACAAAAACTTTCGGTTAGCTATGTAGGCTAAATACAAAACAATACTAAAATAATTGCTAATTAATTGTAATCGAGGTAACATGTTCAATTAATCATGATTTAGATTTAAGGGCATATCTCCCAGCCCTAGCTTAAGGTACATGTCATACCCTTCAAAACATTGATGAGAAGTATAAAATGGAATCAGAGAGAAGTACTCAACTCAAGTTCTTCCAAATTGTGCATAAATGTAATACTTAAGTGAAAGGACCTGCATTTTTCTGTCTTTGCAAGGTATCAGTTTTCAAGAGTTTCACAAAAAATACATTAATGTCTTATTTCATCTGTTGGATGAGGAAGAACAAAAACAGAAACCATCGCACATGGTGTTGGTTTGAGTGCTAACTAGGTCAGAGATGCCAAGAAATGAAGGTAAACTGAGA
Organism: Leptatherina wallacei; assembly: GCA_028567055.1. NCBI lineage: Eukaryota > Metazoa > Chordata > Actinopteri > Atheriniformes > Atherinidae > Leptatherina > Leptatherina wallacei. The sequence continues at coordinate 13,143,319 of JAOXYM010000005.1, forward strand.
TTCAGCCACTCATGAGCCACTCAGTTTTTTCCATTGGCACAGACAAGAGGAACAACTGACTCAAGCCTTATAATTTAAATACAGCCATACTCCTAACCCCTCTTCCTCTGCCCGCTATTCCTTCTAATGCTTTTACCTCTCGCTCTCTAATATGAATAGCTCTAGGCTTTTGATCATTCTCTGCCTTTTGATGCTCTATTCCAATCCCTTACCTTGTCAAGCTTGCATTAGCTAGCACAAAGAGTAGCTGGTTATTGGCAAATAAAGACAGTTTTTACCAGTTCACAGCCATCTTCTCACCTTTATTCTTTGTCATCTAGTATATCTTGTATTTATAGAGAAAATACCCACTTGATGCTTTCTACAGCAGTTTTCTATTGGCTTGAAATGTCTTAATCTTTTTGTTTTTTTGTACCACAAGGACCGTAAATGTATGTGGATTTGTTTTTCCCATCTCGTCTATAACTTTTAAGGAACTTGTGGTTAGGTTTTTTTTTTTTATTGTGCATCCGGAGAACAGTCTCACAAGAATGTGAGTAATAGTGTGTGAAAATAGCAGGCGCCTACATGTCCCATGATAGGTGATAACCCACAGGGACATAACGTATACTGCAAGGTATTATGGTCCAAAACCTGTTTTAGCTTGTGATTTCTTTAGGAGTGGGGCACAGTATCAACTGACATAATCGGGGCTGTAAATGGAGGCCCTATTAATGACCTGATTCTGAGGGCTTGTGTTGTACCATTTTCTGCTGGCTCACTTTTGTGCTTACCATGTGGCGTACTAGCCTAGGAAATTAATTTGGCAGCCAGGTTGTGTTATAGCATTAAAAAACACTGCTTATTGCACACTGAGCATAAAAAAACTCACTTTTGTCCATTAAATCTACATGATAGTTAGTGTAAGTTTTCAAAATATTGGTATCCTAAGAGCATGCTACTTGTCCATGGGATGGGTAAAGGTCTCCAGGCAACCAGAGGCAACTGAACTCTTAAACCATTTGGTCAAGTTGAGTTGTAGTGACTAACAGAGGATGAATAAAACAAGACTTAAAGACAGTTAAAATTTTCAATTGTGAGTTTGAAATTTACTGTTTGATGAAAGGGAAAGATGATAGGAAAGATAAATAGGAAACAAACCTTACAAATGGCTTGGAAGACATGCAGGAAAGATGAGGGATTTGGCAACTTGTACATGAAGTCAATAAACAACAAAAAGCTAGTCAGTTTTATTGCTAGCTTGCCATTATGCGTTAATATTGTGTTTGTTTTCTTTAGTATTCATTGATGATCCAGAAATGGTGAAAATATCTCTGTGTTTCACTGTCAGTCCCAACCAAACGACAACCTCTGGCGGAGAAATGTGAAGCCTATGCGGAAGTGCAAAAATTGCAGTTCACCCTTGTTAGCTCCTGTTAGCTCTTAGCTATAGGCTGCTCAGAGTTTGGTAGGTGTCAATCATCCGTCCCTACGCTCACAGCCCCCTTTCAGCGTCACCTCGTTGCCCATTTTATTTTCTGGGAGTGACGAGACGTGTGATGCTACGAAGATGGCGACGGTGGGAACTGCCCAATGAGCCAGAACCTTAATTCAGCTCTTCAGAAACCTACAAGGAGGGGCCATCCATCTATCATACAGTCATTTATCCCAACTCAAATCATTCTTCTTTTATTTTTGTTTTCATTCAAAAATAAATATTAATGTCAGATTTTTCCACTCTGCATATCTAAGGTCAGAGTAAGGTCACAGAATCATACACACAGCTCCATCAAAGCAACTTCCTGCACCAACTTTACATCATATTGGCTATGTTTCCCTGCCTGTGCAATATACATCTAGACCACACGTCACTGTAAGACCCAGGGTTGTGTTTACCAAACCAGCAGCCAACCCCTTGACCACACATGGCTGTGTCGCAAGCTAACTGGCCAACAATACCAGCCATGTACAAGTCTCAATAAATAGAAGCTTTGATGGTGGCTGCTGGGAGTTCCAGGTAGAGGGGTGCATGCTGGGATAGCTGGTGTGCCAACCGGAGGTGGTGGTGGTGGTGTGTGGAGTAGTTTGGGACTAATGGAGAGAAGTGGAGGTCTTGACAGTGTGAGGGAGGTGTTTTTATAGAAGCAGACGCGTCACCACACTGGAGCCACAGGACACACTAGGAGCAGTCAGTCCAGAGGTACACAAAGTAAGCTTACTACAGTCAGTGGATGAATTAGATTTATAAGATGCTTAAATAATCTGGACAAATCTTGAAGAACTAGTCAGACTGGACATGCAGAAATGGAGAGAAGGGGGATAAGGTGCCTCTCTGCAGCTCATCATAAGTGAACCTTGTTCTCTGGCCTCACTGCCCACCACATGACTAACAGTGACTGTGTGTGCACACGTTGTGTACAGCATGGCAAAGTAGTCGGGCCGAATTGCTAGATTTCCATCCCTCCCCCTGCTTTGCCCTTCCTTTCTGGAGGCAAGCCTCTTGAGAAAACCAGCACATATGGTGGAACAAGAGAGATATCTGAGGTTTAGATGATGCTAAAGAAGGAATTTGGGGTAATTCCATGACTTACTTTGTGGTGGAGATGCAAACGTGTGCTAAGTCAAAATTGGAAACATACTTAAAGATGCATTTGCTCTTCTGCAACTACAAAAAGCCAGCTTCGTTTCTACAAAGCTTAACACTGAACACAGATGTGGAAAAAAACTCGCCTAGCCTCTGTATGCTGCCAACAAATATCTATCAACACCTCCAAGCTAATTGATTATGTGCAACATTAGGTTTACCCACATCTAGCCTGTGTAAAACCACATGCTTAATTTTTAAGCTGTGTAGATGAAGTAAAGCTATATATAACAAGTTCATTTGAGAGGCCTTCACATTTTAGAAAATATAGAAAAAAAGCAGATTTCCCTCCTTTACATGTTGCTAAGCTAACTATGTCCTGGCAGAACTTGTAGAAAGTCTCCCAAAATGTGAACTGTTCCTCTAACAGTGTCTAGGACCAGTGTTAGACCACCAGCGGCAGACATTGGAAAGAAAAAGCTAACCTTTCATGTGCAAAGATAAATAGTGGTGGTTTTGGTTGACATGAGGACAGACAGCAATGAGGACGACAGACCTAGATGGTGCCAGGGAGAGCTCAAGGTCAAGCTTTGAGGAACTTTAATGTTGCTTAAAATGTTACTTTTTCCAGCATTTTAACTGCCAGTTGTCTTTGGCTGCAATTGTCTAGACAGAGTTCTGGGTCATCGTAACTAAAATGACATCAGTGTTTTTAGATTGTGTTTTATTTGGCTCTCAGTTCCTCTCATGCTACCATATGAGCCCACAACAAAGTTTACCCTAACGAGCTCAGCATAAATCATAGTGACTTTTGAGGATTTGGTGTTGGTTTTAAGAGTTTGTAAATGGGATAATGTCACCGTCACAAGAAGAGAAGAAAATAAATTTAGCATACTAAGTTACTTCAGTATGTGTTGGCCACAGTAGGAGGAGAAGGTTAAGAAGTCAGCTTGGTGCACAAGAACCCATTCAGATACACACAAACACAAACACCTTTGTATCTATCACCATGAAGTGTGTGTTATGCATCTGAGCTCAGAGAAGCAAGTCCAGACAAACTCTGGAAATTGACTGGGAGCAGACAAACACCCACAGGCTTGAACAAGTCCCAGTCCCTTCTTTTTTGTTGACTAAGATATATGTAATGTTTCAGGAGGATTTGCTGTTGTTTCTGGCGCGACTGACTAAAACCGGTCTTAAAAGAGAGAAACAAAAACAGAAGCATAAAATAGTGGTGGTGTCTTGGAAAACTCTAAGTACTTTATTATTATTAATATTATTCTCTGTCAGAAAATAGGTTTACATTTTTCTGTTTTAATTGGTCATTTTGTGAGTATGTCATATTTTATAGAAATATGGGCCTCTATTTGAAAATACTGCTCACTAATGTCAAACTAGGTTTTATGAGATTAAAAAAATGTAGTAGACAGTCATACTCTATGGTGTGTTTTTTGTTGGGTTAGAAGTGTAGCCATTTCCTTATTTTGTTAGACAAAATTGCATAAATCTGCTAGATGTATTTTCTCGGTAATCTAATTTCTTTGTTTTGTTTCAGAAAAGAAAAACTGTCTGTGATTAAACTCACAATATGTGTTAGAAATAACCTTTCATAACATCCAAAATAACTAATACATCTCTACCAAAACAAGTTATATTACAATACAACAAAAAATAATAATGTCTTGAATTATTTGTGAAGTGGCTTTGGTTTCCTTTTTGGTCAGTGCACATGCATCAGCATCTGAATTGGCTGTAAGTTTTTCAACTTTCTTTTTGTGAACTAAAAGACAGCTGGTAAAAAGCTGACATGGTTGCTTTCATGTATAGCTTGCCTGTAAACTAGCTCCTCAGTGTGATGATAAAGGACCCTTCTAACAAAAAAAGGCAATAAACGTTTCTCCAACCGAGGAATCCTAAATAATAAATAACTTTGACTTTTTTTCTTTATGTCAATGTCTCATTCTCTCAGGCGTGGCTGCAGCAGTATGGCTACCTGCCTCCAGGTGATGTTCGAGCCCAGGCCATCCGCTCACCCAAGTCCATTGAAACAGCAATAGAAGCCATGCAGCAATTTTATGGACTGACTGTCACCGGCTCCATTGATGCAAAAACAATAGAGTGAGTCCTAACCCTGATCATTTACTCACACACAACTTCCTCTTTTTAATTGCGTTATATTACATTCTGGGGTATTTTCTGCTCACTTTTAAAGTTGGATAACTTTTCTGTGTATGTGTTGTTGTTATTGTCTGCCACACTGGACACTGGTCCTGAATTGTTTAAAGTGTTTGTGGTTCAGGCTTTATTTTTTTCTTGGTACACCATAAACACAAAAGGAGGAGCTGCCTAACAAATAACCTTTTTTTTTTTACCAGTCAACTGACCAATCAGAGAAGAGTGGGACTTTTAGAGGGCCTTAAAGAGACAGGAGACAAACTGAAACTGACCAGATGTGCAGAGAACAAAGAACTTATTTTACTTTGTTGTTTTTTTGTTTGTTTGTTCATTTGTTTCTTGTTAGCTAGTAAACCCACAAACTAAAATAATGTAACTGTAAATTAGCATAATTGGGTCTGTAAGTTGGTTTTAGATTCATGGAACCGCAGGTTTGAGGTGGAAAAAAAGTATTTGAGAGCAATTTAGATATTTTGCATCGCTTGAAACTGAGTGTGTTATCATGTCGTTGCCAGAGCAATGAGTCGGCCCCGGTGTGGTGTCCCAGACAAGTTTGGCCCAGAGTTGAAAACCAACCTGAGGAGGAAGAGATATGCTAAGCAGGGTCTGAAGTGGGATAAATCTGAGGTGACCTTCAGGTCAGAATACATACACACTTTTCTTTTTTTGCATTTTCTTGTGACATGTAGTACATACGCAGATCTTTATTTGCTTCTTTAATTTGTTATTTTGAGTTCATTCTCTCCACTCTGGTTTTCCACTACAGCATAGAGAACTACACCCCTAAGGTGGGTGAAAGAGCCACGTTCGATGCCATCCGAAAGGCCTTCAAGGTGTGGGAGAGCTTTATCCCTCTCACCTTCCGAGAAATCCCCTTCAGCCAAATCAGAGGCAAAGTCGACAAGTATGCAGACATCATGCTGTCCTTTGCAGAAGGCTTCCATGGGGACAGCACACCATTTGATGGCGAGGGTGGGTTTCTAGCCCATGCTTACTTTCCTGGTAACGGCATCGGGGGAGACACCCACTTTGATCTTGATGAACCGTGGACCACCGGGAATGTAGATCAGGGAGGTAAGTGGATGTCAAGTTGATTAGAGGATGAGTGGAGTGAACACAAACTTCTGTCAGTGATAGACTGTTTTCACCCCTCACTGTCACACTGTCTTTCTCCCTCTGAAGGTAATGATGTTTTCCTGGTAGCAGTCCATGAGTTAGGTCACGCCCTGGGTCTGGAGCACTCCAATGACCCTTCAGCCATCATGGCCCCATTCTACCAATGGTTTGACACAGAAAACTTCCAGCTTCCTGATGATGACCGCAGAGGCATCCAGGCTGTTTATGGTGGGTTGTTTCACGAGAATAATGATTCTAAAAAAAACTTCTTGAGGAACAGATTAACTATTCCAATGGCATCCTTTTGCACATTATATAAAAATAGTAGACCATTACCAGTACTATTAATTAACAGGAAGTGTTTGTTAAAAAGAAATCTGGATTGAGTAGATACATGCAGCCTACAATTTTGGTTCATTTCAAAGACAAGTTAAGCTTTTTTTTTTAGGTTAAAAGATGAAGCTAAAATGTACGATTTTTTTCCTCATGAAAGGTTACAAAAGTAAAACAAATAACCGCTAAAAGTTTAAAGACTTACCATGTATAAATTGAATAAAGCAATGGCAGATTTGAGTATATTTACAAGAAGTGCACTCTTTACAGGATATGATACAATGATTTTAAAAACATGTGATGTGGTCTTCCTGCAAATTAAGCATTTTTCACTTCTCCGTTTTAAAACCCTGACCACAGGAACAAAGTCTGGGGCTCCTCCTCCTCCTCCTCCTGCTCCTCCTCGTCCCAAACCGGACAACGGCCCTGATATATGCGAGGGACACTTTGACACCATCGCCATCCTCAGAGGAGAAAAGTTTGTCTTTAAGGTACAGGAAACCCTCTGTTTTGTTAAACACCCACTTTTTTTCTTTAAATGTGTTTTTATGTGTGAAACCCACAGGCTTCGAACTTATTTTTGTCTTAATTGTGGCGTTAATGTGTGATTAAATATAAATAAGAAATCAGCATGTCATCATATCTGAAATGTAATTATAGATTAGTAAATCTAGTAGAATACATTTCAGCAAATCTTTTCATTTGTACTTGCAGGACAAGTGGTTTTGGCGTGTGCGTAACAACAAGGTGTTGCCTGGCTACCCGATGCCCATTGGTCACTTCTGGAAAGGCCTGCCTTCAAACCTCAATGCAGCCTATGAAAGGGATGATGGAAAGTTTGTCTTCTTCAAGGGTATGTTTTACCTGGGATCAAACAGGAAGCAGTTTGGAGCTGATTACATCATTTCAGCTGATCTCCAACCTTTTACATCTTTGTGTCCAGGTGACAGGTACTGGGTTTTCAGTGAGTCCGCCATGGACAAAGACTCTCCTAAAACCCTCAGAGACCTGGGAAGTGGTCTACCAACAGATAAGATCGATGCTGCTCTCTTCTACACTCCGACTGGACAAACATACTTCTTCAGAGGAGCTGAGTGAGTCCATTCTCTTTTCAGGGATTACTTATTTGATTAGTAATCTGTGTGGCATCTTGTTCACATTGTGTTCTACTTGTTGAAAAGATGCTAGACAGCTAAAGAAGATTTCTCTCTCACCTTTCCAATAATATTCACCATCCCTCTGAAAAGTTGTCAAGCATCAAAATCATTCATGAACAAATATAATCTCTTTCCTATATGCCTGTGCAAGTCTTTGAGATATTATAACTTGAACTTTTACTGAAACGACACAGCATGGATTGCAAGGATAGCAGTCTGCTGTGGTCTGGGGAGTTATAAAATGAGCGCCTGCTCTGATTGTGGCAAAAAAGCAGGGAAATCAGAGCATTAAAATTATATTTTGTAACCTTTTTAAAGCAGTTATATTCTATTATATAAGTAAAAACACCCAAACCCAACACAAGTGTAACACGGATAGATTCAGTGTTAATACAGCTGAAGAGAATTTCCTTGTTTGTAGGCTGCTGGTCCATCAGCTGCCTTCACCAGAGGAAGCTGAGGCAGCAGCAGTAATCATAACAAATGTGTTTTAGAATATTTAGAAGAATCAAACATTAATCTGATTGTTTCACAGCTGTTTGGCTTTAAGGCAGAAAAAAAAACATCAAAACCCCATTAGTTTAAAATAATAGAGCTGAAACTGACTTCCTGGTTTCACTGCAGGCTCAGCGGGGCAGTGCTGAGTCTTCAGCAAGAACAGACAGGGTGGAGTTGGCATCAGTTGTCTAATCTACCCTGAACCATAAACCTCAATGGAAATTAAACAGACAGGGCGAAAATAATATTTCAGCTCCTGGGGACAAAAACTCAAGCCATTAAGTGCCTAAAAGCACAGCATTTAATCTTAGTTTGTTTTTTTTAAATGACCTGGCAGCATCTTAAACACAAAGGAAACATCCCAGATGCAGCATCACTTTTTGGTCAAATAGCATCTTTTAGTTGGGGCCAGCACAATAATCAAACATTTAATGTGCTGCTTGTAATTTTACATTTAATATTCAGTGTTCTTTCTTTTTGAAAATGTTGTCCTTAATAATGAAATATAAGATAAGTATAAATGGTCACATTGGATCCAAAATTAAGATGTTAAAAGCAGAAATGTCATTTGTGTCTTTCGCCGCCACTATTGTCCCTGGGAAGGGAATAATGACACTGAAGTTATTTAGGTGGCTGCAAAATGCATCTCGGCCTCTACATGTCATAAAGCTTTACACGCTACTTCTTTAGAACTCATATAGTCCCAAAAATCATTTGTGTGCCGAACACAGTTTTCATTTAAACAATTAATCACCACAACTGTTTACATTTTTTTTTTATTATGTCTTTCTCTTCATCTTTCTGCCACATGAAGATATTACCGTTTCAATGAGCAAACTCGCAGAGTGGACAGTGATTATCCAAAACCCATCAGCACCTGGAAGGGAGCTCCAGATAACATCAAGGCTGCCTTCATGAGTGAAGATGGATGTAAGCTTTTTTTTTCCTACTAAGGTTTGAAAGTTTAGATAATAACCGATAGATGGAAAATTAATCATAAATTAAAGCAAATCTTTCTGCTTTTATCTCAAGTGAGGGTATAGTTAGTTTCTACTCAAGATTTAAGCTTGGGAATATTGTAATAGATTTTTTGCTGGTCTTTGTTTAGTGTCAGGTAATGCTGTGCTTTAAAACTCCCAAAACAGGATAAAGTCTTGAAACTAACTTCTGGTCCTTCAATCTTTCCTCTTCCATCAGCTTACACTTACTTCTACAAAGCCAATAAGTACTGGAAGTTCAACAACCAGTACATGAAGGTGGAGTCTGGCTACCCAAAGTCTGTGCTCCGTGACTGGATGGGCTGTGATAGCGAGGAGCCGAAGAAGGGTCGGAAAGAGGTGATCATCATCCATGAATCAGATGGCGGCTCTGGGGCTCTGGCCGTGGTAATTCCTCTCCTCCTCCTGGTGCTCGTGGTGATCACTCTGGGAGTGCTTTTGTTCTTCAGGAAGTACGGCACACCTCGACGTCTCCTTTACTGTCAGAGATCACTGCTGGACAAGGTGTAGACAGACCAACAGGTGACTGACAGACTGCCACAGGGGACAGACAGAGAAGGGGAGAGTTTGAAGGAACAAGGGCCGGATGAAGATTGAAACTAAGAGCAAGAAGATGTGGAAGAAGAGAAAAGAACAACTGCAGGGAAAACCAAAGAAATGTGGGATAGATTGGGCGGGGGGGGGCGATATGTTGAATGGTTTGTAAGTGCCTTGAAAGAAAAAGAAAAAAAAAACAAAAACAGAAAGGCCTTTGAAACTAAAATCAGGAAAATGTATATTTGTATGTTAACTATTTACATGTACTGTTTGACTCCCGAATTTAAGAGCATACCCATGGTAAATAAGGGAAATATACGAAGACCCATCATCCTCCCGCATCTCCCCTCTCACATCCCAGGTATTAAAATCATCCCATCCTTTCCATTAACTGGACGACTCCAGCTGAACTGCTGTCTGATTCACTTTCCCTCTGAAATACACGTTTCTGTTTTATTTTTACTCAAATGATCATTTTTTATTTGTTTTTTGGGGGGTTTTTTTGCTCTGAATTACCATCATTGGGCTGTTTTTAGAGTTGGAAATTCTTTGCTTAATCACATTTCCTCTTAAATCCATTGTTTTGTGGAAGTGTTTGATTCATCTCTACCACTAAAAAGTGTGCTTAGAATTAAGTTTAAATCCCTAAATTCATTCAGATTGAGATTTTCTTTTGCAATGTTAGACCTAACAAAACAAAGATAATAAATGCTTCCCTTGTGCCATTTACAATTTGAAATTTTCTTTTTAAAGTGCTTATATTTCTTTAAAAAAAATAAACAACAAACAAAAATAGGTACTGAGGTGCTTTAACAAGATTCCCTCCTCTGGTGAAAGCTAAATATGTTCGGTTATTGCTTTCGATGACCTGTAAGATTATTTAAATGATTTAATATAGCAGTGTTAGTACTGCTTTCAGACTTGAACATGGTATCTGTCAGTCAGACTTCATATGAGGATGCTGGAGGCGATTTCCTGCTGATTGTCTTGCCAACTGAACTTTGATCAAAATGTCCATGAAAATAACCAAGATGCCCCTTCAGGTTCAGGAGTCCTTTATTCCTGCACATCCTTTACTTAATTCAAACAAAAGAGACTCAGTGCAAGCAGTCAGATGGGAAATTATTTTTATATGTGATTTTTTTTTTTTTTTTAACTCACAAACATCACTGTTTTCTAAAAACTCCATTCCATTATTCTTAAACATGAGTAGAGCTAATTGTCCGGTTGTGTTAGCACAATATAAAGCAATATGGTGCAATTTTCAATTGTTACCCTTTTAGGGGAAATTGTTATTATAAGTATGATTATTGTTATTATTGTTGTCTTGGAAAAGTTATAGTAACTTGTTTTTCTTTTTATGTTGTCATTTGGAGTCCTGCTGGACAGAGGCATAACATGACAATGATGAAATGAACCCGTTTACATTCAGCGTGTTGTGATTCGTCTCAGATTAATGTGAGTTCAGGGAGTTTCTACTTCTTGTGAAATACCCAAAATCACTTGGATGTCGGCACAGAATAACAAGCATGCTATTTATGAATTTTGACACACATGGTGCTCATTGATTTTTATTTGTTTTTTTGTTGTGTTTTTTTTTCCAACCAATTAGAACTGAATAAAAATTGATTTTAGTCAGTAACAATGATAATGGTAATGATATTTATAATGATGATCTTATCAATAAAATAGAATGAGATTTTTTTCTCCTGTCTGTTTTGTATTTCACTAGATAAAGTGAGATTAAACTATTTTATACAAAAGAAATTTCCCCATTCTTTCATAACTTATTCACCAAGCACACTCATAAACTGTATATGAAGGTAAGATTTGAACATTTTTATTCTTTTTATCTCACCTTAAAAGGACAATCTGTCACAGTTTGATGACAGATAAAAATTTAATTTTGGCAGGGAAATAAACCTGGATTGATATTTGAGTTTGATGCCGAGTATCTGCAGGAAATGCCAGATTTGACGCTCATGATACACTGTTTAACAAAAACTAGGAAACTTGTTACTGAAAAGTTTATAATGTTTAAGTGTTTTGCTGTCATCTCCTCATTGCAAATCCTTCTGCAAAACCAAGTTTGGGAGGATTACATCATTCTCCTTCACTTCCACTTCCAGCATGAGCTGCAGCCAAATCGACATCTGCAAGTTTTGCATGCTGTATTCTCAGCTGAGGAAAATTTTCCACTCTTTGTTTCAAAATGTGTCCCATTTTCGGGGGAGCGGTGATTACAGTAACCACGTAAGACTAATTATTATTGGTCCAAGCAGAAGCTGAAAGCTTATTGTTTTTACATTCTTCATCCTCTACCTCGCCATCTCATTTATTATGTATCTAATTCATTTTGCCTGCTAAAAGTGTTGATGAAGCAAAAACCAAAGAGTCTTGGAACCAAACAAAAGAAGTTTTAGTGGACCATTTTCCAGAAAATTCTTTTTTTTTCTTAAACAAAGCACTAGGTTTAAATAGGTCAGGGTGGCATGACAGCATTTGAGGAGTGAAAAACAAAACGGGTTTTTCATCTGTTCTTTCTTTAGCCAATGCTCCAATTCTCCATTGACGTCCATGAAAACTGTCTAGATATTTCTTACAAATTCCTGCTCTCAGATAAGTAGACAACAGGCCACGACAGCTTCATCTTTTGAGGAGGGGATGTGTCGATAAACTTTGAAGCTTTTGTAAATATTTGCTGGTTCCACTGCAGGAGCATCCAGACAAGCAATGACTGGCAAGGAGTGCTGTTCAAACACAAAAAGAAGGAAAACAAGGAGAGGTTATGTGCAACAATGGTCTTATGTCACGTGTGAATCAACAGGTATTCTCCAAGTTTTTAGTTAGCTGCACTTTTCAGATGTTTAAGAGCTACAGAGAAGCAGTCTGGATACAGTTACACTGCTGGCTGTTTTTGGACACGGAGCCAGCAGTCCTGTCGAGGAACGAGCTGGAAAAAGTGATGGAACACTCACATTTTTCAGAGAAATGCGTTCCAGCCGAGCATCTGGTATTCTTGAAAGATATTTTGCTTCTTGGAGAAGCCCAGCTGTAGCCTACATACGTGTATACTTTTAACTTATGTGTGAATAAGTTCAACTTTGTTAACTTTGTTAACGTTTATGGCCTGACATTGTTTCCTCACAAAATTCATCATTATTCATCAAGATTTTATTATAATAAAATCATGAAGCAATCATTTATGTGTGAAGAAAAAAATAGAAAAGAAGTGAGAAAGAAGAGGTGAGATGAGAGAAGTTATAGCTCTGGGGATATTTTTCCCTGAGCATGTCCCTTTGCAGCCTGCCTCTCTTAATTCCTCACCCACTGCAAAATTGTTCTTTTTATGAGGCTTCGGTCTCAAACCACTCCTCTCCCCACAAGTATCTATGGTCTGTTTTTGCTCTCTCTTTCTTTGCCCTTTCCTCCCCCTTCTCTTCATTTCTGTCTGTGTTAACTCTTTACATACTGTCAGTGTATCAATAAACATCAGCAACCAGGATCAATCACAAGTTCAAGGCAAAAACAAAAGCAGCATAAAAACATTCCTGGTGAAACAATGAAAGGTATAAGATGATGATTTAGTTTCATGACAACTTTATTTCTATGTAAGTTACGTGTTTATAAATTAGATAGTTCTCATAAACATTTCTTTGATTTATACTTTCAGTATGTGCTCCCATATAATCTCCTTTAAGTGTCTGCACACTTGTAATTGCATGACAGTCTGATTAATGTGGTCTAAAGCTCCAGAAAAGCATTTTGAGTATCTAGTTTGGACTAAAAGACTCCTAAATGTGTCACTCTTCTACGTGAAGTGCAAAAATGTTTTGTCATCCACTGTTGATCTTTATTTTAGAATAATTCATAGTTGAGGGACTCAACAACACCTGGGATTTTCTTAATTCCCTCTCTCACTGAGAGATGATTGCTTATATCTAGTACTGCAAATTATCATTATTGACTTAGAGGCTAACTTCAGCTACACTGACAAAATCCAACAGGTTATCTGTATGAGTGGTGAGTTGCAGACAGCATAACAGCAAATAAATATGTTAGTTTTATGCTGAGTTTACCTTGTGAATTTGTCTCAGTTTCATACATCACTGATTATGAGCTAAACTACAATAAACACCAGGAAAACTAAAACCTAACAGTAACACTCATTCTGTACACACACAGCTTCTTGACTCCACCTTTAACTATAACACACAGCAGATTGTTCATTTCACAATTGTGAAACAAAAGAAATGAAAATAAAATGGCCGCTAAGGTGACATCTAGTTGGCTGAATCCTCCCTTTCCAAGTGTATCATAAAAACAATGCTTACTTACAAAAACAAAAGAATAAAGCTACACTCTACAGCTGGTGTTTGGTTTGTCCCATTAGAGTTGGATCAATAAAAATATATATCAGTGTTGTCTCAGGGTGCTTTAATATTTAGAAAATGGTAAGTTTATTGTGCAAGACGTCCCATGTTAGACACAAAATGGTTACTCTTAAGAATTGGAGAGTTGTTAAACCATGACATGCTAAAAGAAAAAAAAGAAACACAAATTTTTAGTCAGTTTTAGTTGTGCTTTTTCACCACCACGGGTATAAGGAGGTTGGTGCAGTAATGAGAAACAATGCTTTGCTTACCTTAACTACAAAATTAAAGTATTGCTGCAGATTAATTTGCACCTAAATGGATTGGTTATGGAAACGTTTCTGGACAAGAGGAAGCTGAAATGAGATTCTCTCCACTGCCTCTCTGCTTTACTTGCAGGAATTTACTGTACCGTCATATTTCAAGCTTTTTTTCTTTCAACATCTGTTATACCTCTTTCCTTCTAAACTGGCAACCTGCTCTCTGTCACCTGGTGTTTCCATTTGTCTCAGTGGATGTCTCTCATGAACAGTAACTGTCTTTACTAATTCATCTATATGAAAGCCTCTGCAGCTCTGCTGGGACACTAAATGTATTCTTTCACCAGTCAAAGCATTAAGGTAGTCGCCCAAATATGTATCATAGTTTTAATGTTCTCTAATAATGCATCTAAAGGTTCGTAGCAAAGGTAATGTTGGGGCTAAAAGGTCATGTTCAAATATCTAGTAATCTAAAAGGTTATTGATTAGCTGTAGTATTATCATTACCAAATATAAAATAAGGACTGTCCTCAGTTGTGATGTTGAATGAAATATCAAATCACTATAGTAGAGAAAGTGTTGATGTACTTAGATAAGCATTAAAAAAAACTAATACTTTTAGTGTTTGATGTGGAATATATGAGCTGTCCAACCTCAGTCTCTAAAAGGGAAGGGTTAGACAGCATATTCAAAGCAAAAATCTTCAGCTGTGGGGTAATTTTGCTCATAATATGTTTTGTAACGCATAAACAACACCTTATGGGCATGTTAACGCAGTTAAAAGTGTCCAAGACAGAGTGTTTATGTTTGTGAACTTCCTATTGGGACTAAGTAAAATTTCCTATAAAAGCCTCCAACAAAGGAAGGGATACAATCTTGAGTCCATATGGTATATTTAGCTTTCACCTAGATTTGGATTTAACTTTGGATTTTTGGTTTCCAAGTTAAGTTTCAGCTTTGATTTTGGCTGAGTTTGTTTTTAATCTGGGTTCTGCTACTCAAGTGCGAACCCAGTGGTTTTTACACATGTTTACACATGACAACATTAAAAAACATCAATAGAGAAGCTACTGTAGGAACAAATTAGTCTACTTGATGTGTGTTTGCGTTTATGTAAGTAGGCTACCTCTTTTATAATTCATAAGAATAAAGATAAGGCATATATGAAAGAACTTTGTTTTTGTGCAAACAAAACACTTTTCCTTTCTGGTAATTGTCTTACAACTCCACAGATTTATTTCAGCAGCCCTTTGGGAGGTACCAGATCGAGAACCAATTGCCTGTTTAGCATCTTCTTCCCCTTTCCTTTTAGCCTATTTTAATCTGTAATTCTTGTTATGCAGACGCCATCTTGGTGGGCAGATCCTCATAGCAACAGTCAATAAGGAGACAGTCATGTTTAATGGTTGTGAAAGATGTTGCTGGTCAGGAAGAGGGAGGGAAAATACATTAAACTCCACAGGCGGTGCCAGGCATTCGTTCATTTGATTCGGTCTGTTCTGAGCTGAAATGTGGATGTCTGTTTCAAGTTGCAACAAAATTCATCTGCCAAGGATTTATTTGCTCTACTTTTTGTCTTAGAAGTGTTTCAAATGAGACCTTTTGGCAGCTGTATCACTTTCTATTTGTCTTTCTCTATCTTTCCTCTCAATAAACCTCACTCTCTCCCTGTCAGCCATTTTAATGCTGAGCATGTACAGTGCAGTAGGGCGGTGCAGGAACAACCATCAGCCTAAGCAGTCCTTCTCTTTGCCAGGCAGGAAGTGGCCAGGACAGCTGCTTGCAATTCAACCTGGGGCTTTGTTTGGGTGACCTACATTATGGCACGTTGTACTTTGTACTGTAACTTCAACAGCCATTTTTTCTCTTTCCCCTCATTTTTAAACTTCACTTGGCTTTCAATGGTAGAAAAGTAGCTAATTCACTCAAATATTCAAAATTCTGCCACACTTAATTGCTCTTGACCACATTTCTGAAGGTAAGTTTCTACATGAAAATGATCTATTAAAGTGACGACTGAATTTAGAGTTTCCTTCATCCCCCATTGAAGTTTGTATGGTTCACTCATCAATCTAGAGCTGTTCTTTTACCTTTCGATTCATACTGTATGACTTTTACTTACAATGGAGAATTTTTTAATTGTCATGTTGGGACTCAAGCTCAAGGAATGGATCTGAGACCTATTTTTACTACTGCTAACTTCAATCCAGCCTTGTCTCTCTAATGAATAAGTGTTTTTACAAACTGACTTGAAAGAAGAGAATGTCACATAGTTTACTGTCTAACAAGCAGGAAACGAGGATAACTGCAGTCTTCTGCGCCAGTTCTCACACAGTCATGGCTACTCTGCACCCTAGGAACACCCGGGTCAGGAAGCGGTCTTTATGAGCAAGTTGCTGAATCAGACCCTCCACAAACACCCCTGCCCTCTGCACCAGCAGCGCTTCCCATCTTCCTGCACCCTCTCATCTCAGTCGTATCTGCCAGGAAAGCCTCCCTGAGTCTGGTCTGGGTTTGAAACTACAGAGCCCTGTGGGCTAATCCTCAAATCTAACCACATCTGTCTCATCCTTTAAGCTCCCTCCTTGCCTTCATCCTCCATCCTAGTAGACCGACTTTACCTAACACCCCCTGTCACCCCCTCTGAAACACCCACTAGCCCTCCCTCCCTCCCTTCCATCGCTGACTTCTGCACAATAAGCAACATCTGGTTCTCATTTCCACAAAACCAAAACAACACGAGCAGGAGAGGAAGGGATAGAGTAGGGGGAGGATGGGAGGAGAGGTTGCTGAGAGGAAAGACATTCACAGAAAAGCAGTACGAGGAAAATCGGTGAGTCAAGAGAAAGAATGAGTTACATTTCTCATCGAGGCTGCAGTTGGAGGCCTTTGATGGTGCAGGTGTGAGGATGTGTGTGAATGCAGACAGTCACCGTGTTGACCACTCAGACATCGACAGCATTTCTTTTTTCTTTAACACCATCTGTGGTCTGGTCAATGTGCCCCCGCACATCTGTAGCACAACAAATCGTCAGCTTCTTTGGTCAACTGTATGAAAAATGCAAAGGCAAGGAGGAGGGGGAGGTGGGAAGAATACTCCCATATCCACAGAAAAGAATCTGCAACTCAGCGGCTAGCAGCCCTAATTACAGTGGGGCTTTGCTGAAGTCTGCAACAAAACCGGGGCAAAGAGACATAGCACGGAGGCGAAAGTAGGGAGAGAGAAACGTGAGGAAGGGAGAAGAAAATAAAATTCAGTGTGAGCAGAGGGGGACAGAGAGGAGAGGCTTACCTCACTTTGTAAATAGTTTATGAGTCAAAGTCACACCAAATTAGTGCTGACCACACAAAAGTACAGCTGTGCAGAACATCTGCAAATGCCCCTGTGCAAATGGCCAAAATTGTCATTAACCATATTTAACCTGAAAGTTGCTCTTTAAAGGGATACCGTGAAACTTTTGGCCACTAGGGGCACTAAACCTGTAACTTCCCACAGGCCACACAACACTATCACAAAATTAAAGTCTCTTTTTCTGTCCTCCTCAAACAAAGTTTTTACCTTCTTTCTTCATTCAGCCATGAGGAAAAAGCAGCACAAAGCAGAGCCCTCTCTGTTTGTGGGAGGGGGCTAAAGCAAAGCACTGCAGGTCACATGATCGACTATGAGAGACGGATCAGCTCCTGCAAAGTTACAATGTCTAGTTTCTGAAGAGGGCAGCCTCCTCGGGACACCGACACACATCCAAAACTGTATATTGACCCCAGAAATCATCCATTATTCTCATATTAGGCTAATATTTGGGTCAAAAGTATCCCTTTAATCAAAATACCCAAACTTCAACACCAATGAAACCAAGTAATACATACATATATATATATATATATATATATATATATATATATACTGTATGTATATATATAGTGTTGTTAATTGGTCTTCTATCACATCTTTGAGTGACAAAATAATATGCAAAGTTTTGCTTTCAGTATCTGATATGACCTTGTGCAGCTGCTTCTAACGATTAAAGGCAACAGTGGATTAATTCTGCACTTCAGCCTGGAGGAGTTAGTCCATTCCTTTCTAAACAACTTCATTTTGTGGGTGATAGTGTTTTTCTACACATTATTCAACACAAGTTCTCTCAAAGAGTTTCTGTTGTATTAAGCTGAAGGGTTGGCTGTTCTTCCAAAATATTCTCTATATTTAATTACCACTTTCTTCCTTTCAAGTTGACCCAGATGCAGCAAAACCATCTCAAACAATGACACTACCACCACCATGCTTCATAGGTGGAGGATCTCATGCTGGGGTCATGATTGTTCTATTTCGGTATAATTCTGTCTCACTGCAGACAGTCAGTCCAGAGCAGGGATCCTCAATCCTGGTCCTTGAGAGCCGGTGTCCTGCAGGTTTTCATGGTGTCCCTGCTGCAACACACCTGACTCAAATCAATAAGTAATTAGCAGCCTTGTGCAGAGCTTGTTTGAGTCTGAGTCAGGCGTTTTGCATCAGGGACACTTTGAAAGCCTGCAGGATACCGGCTCTCGAGGACCAGAATAGAAGATCCCTAGTCTAGAGTCTGCAAATATGTTGTCATTGGAGAACAGTAGCTTTCTTCTTGCAGACCAGTCATGCACATTATTGTCATTAAGTGCTGAGCAGATGATCCACTCACCAACATAAATGTCAGACAATGTAAGACTGGCTTAACATTGATACACCTGAATCTTTTTTTGCCCTACCAACCTCAGTTTCATTTTCCCTCCCCAAAGAAATATCCAATGAATAATCCATCAATTTTCTATTCCCACTTATAATAAATAAATCATCAGTACTGTTTTTCGTTTCACTGGATACTCTTTTTAAATCAGATTTATCCAGAAATACAAAAAAAAATTCTAAGTGTTCACATACATTCAACCACCATCATCACACCTCATCTATGAGATTAAACTTGCTCCTAACTTTCCTCCAGCAGTCCATCATCTGTCCAAACATCCATCTGCAGAAATGCTCAGATTCTGTTGTTGTCAATGTCACACAAAGAATTAATACAGGTCTATTATGAGCCACTGTGTTCTCATGCTGTCCAACAAACGAAATGAAACATATACACTCCTCACAAAAAGTTAGGGATATTCAGCTTTTTGTCTGTCAGAGTGAACATAAATTGCACTATAACCTATACAGGTGAACTTGACTTTTTCTAACCTTTGAATACACATGTACAACTGTTCAATAGTTAAGGACCAGACTCAGTACTATAGGGGACAGGTCCTTTCAGGCTGCTGCCCCACGGCTGTGGAATGCCCTGCCTGAACACCTGATGGTGCCACAGACTGTGGCGTCATTCAAGAAGCATCTAAAAACTTTTTTATCCAAAAAGGTTTTTATGTAACGAATGTCTTAATTATAAATCATGTGTTATTATGTTTCTTTTGATTTTAAACTGTAGCACTTTGAGATTTTGTCTGAAATGTAAAGTGCGTTACAAATAAAATTATCATTACTATTATTAAGTATATAATACACAACATGATGTCAACAACAAAAAGTCCTCTTCATCACACTGGTCACATTTTTACATCATAAGACTAAGACATCTAACACATAAGAAGTTATTTGGTACTGACATGGTTGTGGTATACCCACCACTGTTCTAAGCTTTTTGTTTCAATAAATTGTTTAAGATCAAGGAGCTACCCCTGCATGATTGTACTTACATGACCTACATTTGTAGCATGAACTTTTTATATTTTCTGTCAACTCCTGTTAGCTGAATATCTCCTAACTTCTCGGGAGTAGTGTGTATATGTTTAAATCTTACAGATTTCACACTTTGCTTGAATCTTGAAACTGTTCTAAGGATCTTGGTGTCGGCATCGTGTACCATTATAGCATTACTATGCCGTTTCAATGAGGCATTCTGGACTGAATGTATATAAATTAATACCTTTACTATAACATATACAGTGAGGACATGAATCAGTGCAGCCTTATGTGTGCCAGCTCCTTCCTTCCTCTGCCAGCCCAACAAAACTCCTCTGAGTTAACTATCAGCCAAATTACAGTGCAAAACTTCAAACTGGTTTATAAAGAAGAAATGCTGCCATCTTGTGGATAAAATTTAATCTTTTCTCAACCTCTCCATAAAGCAGCCAGAAAATAAACAAGAACTCAGCAGCTTAGAATATATCAGAAATGACATTTATAGCATGAATATAGACCAAAAAAACAATCAACTAAACTGTAGATTTCTTCTTCATTAATAGCTTCCCTTTGGGTTTGAGTAAAAGAGATTTTTTGTGCTCCTCTATTCGTTTGGCCTCTTCCTGCTTCTCCTCCCAGGTCTGTATTCCTCTGTCTATCTCCGAGTTCAGCATCACAATACGTCTCTGAGAAAAGAATTGGAGAATGGAGGCTTGAGAGGGGGTGACTAAATAAATAAACAGGGGGAAAAAGCATTTATCGGGTTACTTACAGATAGAACTTCTCTTTCTTGCCTTCTTTTCAGCTGGCCCTTCATTGGAGGTGCTGGTCGTCCATCTAAGCACAAAGTATGTACAAATGTGAACATAATGTGCAAAAAGCAGATGCAACTTTTCTAAATGTC
>JAOXYM010000005.1:13164042-13197523 GCA_028567055.1 Leptatherina wallacei
AGACAAAATAAATAAAATAAAAATTAGACAAAAAAAACAAACAAAAAAAAAACCTGGAAAAAAAAAAGTACCCCATTTTCTAAGCTCTCTAGCAACCGCATGAAGAAAACTCTTCCACAACCATTAACAAAGTATCCAAAAAGAAACACACTGCTGAAGCCTAAATTAGCAGCTGAAAGGTATGTGGGTACTTTCTGCTATCTGTGATAGCAGGCTGGGCATGGAAATGCACATTATAAAACTTGTACAGGTGTTGCAACCTTCTCATAGTTGCATTAACTTGTACAATACTTAAGTAAAGATTTGCACTCAAAACAACTAAATATGCATGATTTGATAAATACCTGCAAAAGACCAATCTGGCAGATCTGTCAGAGGTCCATATTCTGTCCCGCTTCTAGAGAGCCCATGTCTGCAAGCAAATTAACACAGTTTACAGCATTTCTGCAAATTAAACTGAATTGATAGATGTAATGGATCACTGTAAGTGATATATACACATTTAATTTTAAGTAGCTTGAACTCAAACAACTGCAACAAATATTCTAGATAATGATGGCGTGTATAATATTGCAAAAGCTACGAGCAAATGAAGCTCCAACCAGACACTGCTGAGAGTATGGTATGACCCTCATGTAAATGATAGACATAATTCACTGGACATTAAACAGTTAAAGAGTTTATCCTTTTCGGGATGCTTTAAGTGTCGTCCAGTTATTGGGCAAATTACCATATTTGATCACTTCATAGGACAAACAAAATGCCCCATCATGCTACTCAACGATATCATAGAAAAACCTGGAGTTCTCCTCACCAATCATCAGGCTACATTCCAGATATTTAATTGAGACTGGCTTTTAACTTTAAATGAAAAGAAATGTTTACTACTGACCACTCACTACTGTAACCAAGTTTTAAAGACTTGTAATATCCCTGGGTATCACAATAACACACGAGGATGTAAACCGTAAACTTACTCTTTTCTCCATTTGTCTCCAGCTCGTACTCCACATGTTGTGCTGAACTGTCGGCTAGAATGCCTCAACACTTCAAAAACAACATAAGAGAAACGATATCATGACACATACCATCACACAAAATTCCAATGAAACTCTTTCACACTTCTTAGTAGTGTTACCAGCATCGACGATACGCCTAATCGAGACCTACTGTTGGCAGTTTACACAACTGTTAGCATCAGTGTTAGCATTTAGGCTACAGTAGAAAAGTGTGAATAGAGCTGACATATTACATATACTATTACAGTATAACCTGATGGTAACAGACAGTATTTTCTGCTTAAGCACTTAAACAGACAACACACACATACAAAAATCTGGTGGATAACCTCTGTCTCACCTGAGCAGCAGAACGTCCTGATGGAGGCCGCCATGTTGGCTGAAGAACTCTGTGTTGTCCACCAGGCGGCGGTAAAGTTACACTGAGGTCTTGTTAGTTTTTTTGTTTTGGTTTGTGGGGGGGGGGGGTCATCATAGAAGCCGTATTTATTTACCGTATTTAATCTCAGAACGAAATAAAGCATTTTCAACATCACCACCTGTCTGACAGCCATAGTTACCTGGATTCAGAATAAGATGTTACAGCCTTCTAGCTTATTAAATCATGTCTCTCAATTCAAGGCCTAAAGTAGCCTACCATATAGAGCATATTTTAGATATATTCCAACTCCAGCACACCTGATTCAGATTAATGAACCTCCCCATCAAGTTTTTGCTTATTAATGAGCTATTCGTTGCAGACAGGTGTATGAAAACGCCAAAAACATGCAGTCGTGGTACTTGAGAACCAGAATGGAGAAATGCTGATGGAAGCTATTAGCAGATTATATTATTTGTCATTTTTCTGACAAAGTTGCACTATTTTTGTAAGTTATATGGTCCATTTAAATCACACTCTTAGATCAGCTAAAAATGGCCTTTCATGAAGATAAAAACATTACTATCATTCTGACCTACTGTAAATAAAAGGTGACCTTTAAGGCATTTGTTGTTCTCTCAGAAGAGCAACGCATAAGAAATGCTTCTTTAAAATGAATTTGCTAACGAAGTAAAATCAGCTGGATGGGTGGAAGGTGCAACACAAGTACTAATGTGCAAATGTTCATCCAAACAAATCATATTTCACACAAGGAAACCAGTGATGAAGCTGTAAATTTTCACTCAGCTCTCTGAATGTCTGATTTTAAATGGTTGATCATTTATGGCATCACAAACAGTTGGAAAGCCCATCCTGGTCCAACATTCAGTGTACCCAAGTGGGACGTGGAGAAGCTAAAGACTCCAGTAAACCAAAATATTGAGACTGGATTTTTATAGTGATGAGTGATGCATCTTGTGTCCACTGAAGAAAGAAAAACATGTTCATGTAACTTATAATATTATGATTGACCTTTTACTATTTCAGATTATGTTCCCAAGTAAACATGTGTTTAAACAAATTACCACTTAATGGGTAAAAGCAGAGGAAGATAAAATCTTTATTATTAGAAGTAGTCCTATTGTTATAATGCATAAGGTTAATGAATTACCTCTTTCCAGAGGTTTAGTTCCTGCCGATGAAAACATGCAGCGAGACATTACAGGCAAACAAACTTGTTTTTTCTGTACAGGCTCGGTTATGAGAGTTTGGCAGTTTTCCCCCCTTCGCAACATATCCTTTCTCAGATGAGTGCAAATCTTACAAAATACAAATTTTCACATTTGTTTTACAATATTTTTGTTTATTTAAGATTCAAACACATGTATAGATTTAACTGGATGGCTGACTTAAACCACAAAATTGGGAGCTGGAGATATCTATGAGTTACAAATGTTTACTAGTAAACAGTGGCTTCCATTTAAAAATTTAAATCCATGTTTTCAAGAGATACATACAAACACATACAAAAATATCATTTGGATAATCAGCTTAAACGTTTCATGCTGATTAGTTAAAACGTTTATCATATTCATATGTAGTATCTCCACTTAAAAACAATGCAAATCATAAAGTAGCCTAAAATCTTTTAGGGTTATAATGTGTGCATTTGACATCTCATACGTTTTGGCCTTAATGAGTTCAGTGTATGGAAATTGATGTAAAGTGCAATATTATATAGCCTACTTGCTTAACTCTGATCGGCAACCTATCGTGTTGTGCTGTGTGCACATTCGCCCTTTGAATACCATAAAAACAATGATTGAATTGCACGCAGAGCTGAGGACAGATGAAGGTGCACTTCATGGGGCTGTCTGTAAAAAAAAAAAAAGAAGAAGAGCGCTATTGGCCCTGTATTGACGTAGCACAGACGCTCTAGCAGCTTTGCAAAGTATTGTTTTTGTATGAGCTGCTTCGACACTAAGCCCTGAAGAATTTCTCTGTTAGCTTTTCAGACAAGTTCCCACTCGCCGCCTGAGGTGAGCGCAGTCTCGGCCCAGTCTGCCGAGGCTACTGCAGGGACTCCGGTGAACCGTAAGGCCACGAAGGGCTCCGTGTGGAGGGGGCTCAGGGTCACAAATAAAGCCGACATGCCTTTTCAAACACGCCAGGCCAAACTTTATCAGGGCTTCGTTGTGTTATGGTGTGTCCGTTAACTGCCACAAAACGGCCGGAATCACCTCTGACTAATGCCGGCCACCCTGAAATAGTGGCGGGATGTTTACTCTGTATCGTCCTTGGAGAACTCAGACACGCCGCAAAAATTTACCAGACTCACTCTCCACCGTGTCCTTCCGCGCATTCCACAGGCTGATGGTACAATAAAGTAGTGCCAAACCACCCAATTTCATATTGCTGTGCTAAGTAATATGACTCTGTTACAATTAAAAGCCGCGATTATCAACTATTTCATGATAAATAATAGTAAATTAAAATGTGAATATAATAAACATTAGTGTTGCTAATCAAAGTGAGAAGAATTTGACTAATAGACCCCTATGTGCTCTTGTGTGAATGCCTTATTAAGGTTAATAATCAAAACATAATGATTTGTAAAGTAACTTGTGCATTCAGATGGCAACATATGTAGCAGACTAAAAGGTGAAGCGTGTCCCTGTAACTTGTAGAAGAGTTTCAGTGTCCCATAAAAAAACAAAAAACAATACTGTTTGTATTACAGTAGCTGCACAAAAGAAAACCCCATAAAGATAGGAGAAATTTGGTGTTGGCAAAAGTTAGCCTATGTGATGAAAACAAAGAATTTTTTTTATATTGTTTGTTTAGCTTGTTTGTGCCAAGAAACAGCCACACCTGCATTCAGAGGTGAATCATGAGCATTAACTCACATACATACAAAGATACTCAAGGCCAAGTAAAGCTTTTCTTAGGTCCTGAGGCAAAATTAAGTTATGCTTCCATAATGACCCACATCTTTCATAAGTAGAGACATTATAAGGAACCAGAAGGACTTTGATCTTTTTTTGTGGCTGTTAGTTTGTGGTATTTTGTTCGAGGAATATATTCTTCACAGAATAAACTATTATGTGATAGTATATACAAGAAATGTGATACAAAAAGCTAAACTATATGGCCAAAGGTTGATAGTACTGGGGAGATTATTTGTAATCCAAATGTTCTAAGTCAGAATGAAAGCATTTGAAAATATATCATATGTTGAGGGTGTATGTAAAATATTAAGCTCTGTTCCAGGAGAAGTACGGCCGTCCCTTGCCTTGCTTGCCACCTTAAAATATTTAATATTTTGTTTCAAAAGCGTGAATTTTGCGGAATCACCTCATAACTGCATGCAGTCTTTTTTCATATTAAATAATAAGATCACTGATAGTTTTCCTCTCAATTTTATAGCTGAATATTTACAGGGGTTTAATCATAAACATTGAGAAAATAATTTGAGGCACTGCCCGGTACTTTCTACCGCAGATAGTTTTGACCAAAAACAAGAGGTCAGTTGTCTTTTTTTTCACTGTTAAGCACTTTCTGATATTTAGACTCAGAGGTATCCAGTACAAATCATATTTGGTTTATTTACACAATTATTTGATCATTTTTTCTTTCTTTTTTTGGGGTAAATTCAACACAAATATCCCAATGTATCATAATCATCCCTTTTATACAATTTGCAGAGCTTTACTACAGCCTCTTTGCACTGCTTTGGTATTGTCAATACAAACTCATTCAATACAAGCTTGCAATGAGTTATTGCTATGATAACAAACCATCTACACAACTCTACATAACATTATTCTGCTTGTATCTTATTACATAACCTCAGGTATGTAGCCTGTTTCGGTATAGGTTTGTACTTTGTTTGCACAACAGCAACTACCTACATACCAGGTCTTGAGAGAACTGGAACTTAGTCCAATAAATCTATTTGATGAATTATCTGGTATAGTGGGATATGTCTTAATAGCTTTAAACTGGCTGGCAGAAATTTAAATAGATTATCCATCTAACATCTGGATTTGTGACATACATATCTTAATGTATAATTAATTACAATGTAGAGATTAAATTCATTTTGCATTATGACTTTCAAGATAAATACAGTGTGTAACTGTGGAAGTGGTACTTAGGTAAAGACTCTTATTATGCTACCACTTTTGCAACTTTAGTTGAAGGCATATTTATTTTATTGTATGTAGTCTTCAATATGTAGTCATTTTAAATGGCTCTGATCACAGTTTTTTCTAAGTTTGACAGGCTTTTACTGAACAACCTGCAGCACGGAAGTTTTAAGATATCTGCCACGCTCATTTTTGTTTACTTTTTCCTAGGTAGCAGTTACAAGGTGTAAAGTTGACATTTTATAACCATTTTTAAAAGTGTTATGAGCAGATCGTTGACTGGTCACATCTATAAAGGAGTTTTGCGTATGAATGACGAAACAGCCATGGCTGGTGGAAAGGTGTTCCGGCCTGCTGAGGGAAACGAGTTGCCGCTGACTGATAAAGGATAACAGCACATCAAGTTAAACGCACTGAATGCGCGTGATGCACCGGTCTGTCGGTGATTCCGGCTTCAACATAAAAGCAAATACGACAGCGCTTTACAAAAACATGCTAGAAAAAATCATTGTCAGAGTTACTGCCAACAAAACTCACTTAATAACAAAAACAAACAAAGAAATTTTGTACGTGAGACTAAACTTAAGTTGTAAAGAAGCCTTTTTGTAAGCTTTTTTACTTTACATTTAACTGTTGTTAATAGGGTAGTTAATTTTGAAACACTGTAACCGGAACTATCAAACAGCAGTAGCTAGCTTAAAAGTGAGTAAAAAGAGGGGGTGGTAAGTAATTATTTAGGGGGAAGAAAGAAAGAAACAAAGTTCTCGACCGTGCAATGCACACGGGGAGGGATTTTATTTATCTCGAGCGACTCGTTTAGTTCCGCGCCGGTCTGGTGGGATGTAAAAGTGCAACAGAGCGCACCGGTTTCCCCTCATTTCCTTTCTCTCCCCAAACTTCTCCGCTACTATTCCGCCGACTCCCGGACAGGATTTCTTCTTTGAAAACGGGAATGATAAAAGCAGTCGAGCTCGAGCGGATGGACAGACGGACGGAGGAGTCTTGCCAGTGCCCTGTTTGTGTTTTCTGTTGCCTTACTTAGAGGTAATAATGTTACTTTGAGCACATTTCATCCTGAGATGAATGGCAGAAGAAGGTTGAGTAAACTATCTGTGCACAAGCGGATTTATATTCTCGTCTACACTGGACCCACATGAAGAAGTGATAGTCTGCATCCTGCTGAACCTCTTCGCTTTGTGTTTTTCAAAAAGAAAATTCAAACGGAGGAACACCCCCCATCCTGCACTGGATATCAAGCCGACTTTGCTGAAGTATACTTACATTTCAACCAGAAGGAAAGATTTAAATGTGGAGCCACCTGAGGGTCCACAAGGAAGGCCATTAACGACCACAGGTCTCCAAAGTGTCTTGGATTTTCCTATTTCCTCACTGGACTGGCTTGAATTGTTAGTAACTGTTTAATAATTCCATGGAGGATTTCTTCCCACATCCTACCTGTGGATTTTCCACATGAGGTCAAACCAGATGACACAGTGGACTGAAGTCATGTAACCACCTTGAAACGTCTTAAGAGTATTTATCTTTTCTGTATTTATTGTGTGTATAGAAAAGGTCATTTTGAAAGGCTTTGAGCAAAGATTCAAGGCTAGTTTTTAATTTCTTATTTCAACCATTGAAAGCTGACAAGTGTAGACTTACTTGAGCATTTTTGTTCTGCTGTATATCTACTTACACTGTATTTAAGCACATTAATCTGTAACATAAAGGGAGTTAATATAAGAGTTGACTTTACCCAAGAAGATAAAAACAGTAGAGGGTAGCATCATGGACAAGCCGATAAGTAAACTGTTGGGGAAGTTAAAGCTGACAGACGCAGGCAGTGTGAAATTCAACAGTTCAAAGAAAAAACACGACTCTGCCAACAACTCTAATAACAGCAACGCCAACACAGGCATCTCAGCAGGCAGTGGAGTGAGCAGCACTCTTCCACCCGCTCCCAGCATTGCAGCTGCCTCGCCCTCAAGACCTGGCCAGTTCTCGCTTGCCTCTCCAACCGCAAGCGATCCATGTGTTCCAGCAAGTGGGAGAGGAGGAGTTGCTGGAGGAGGGATGGGAATGGCTTCCTCTCAGCTCCACGCCACCCCACCCTCTTCCTCCACGATGGGCACCATATCTCCAGATGGTGAGCAACCATCTCATCCCTCCACATTGGCACCACTCAGGCGGCCCTCCCCCCAACAACGAGCTTCCTGTTACCTAATTGAAGGTGTAGATTCCCCCCTCAGACGTGAGTCTGGCTCGGGCCCTGAGGGTGACCCTCTGGGATTGTTGGGCTCCAAGGCATCCCTCAATCAACGGCGCTACTCCCTGGAGCTTCAGCAGCTGGTCAGAAGACAGCAGCTCCTCTCACAGCCGCCTCCTCACTCTGTCCCTCCGCCGTACCCTGCTGCCACAGGATATGGGTCTGCTCCCAGAGGTAGTGGAGGTGCGCTGGCAGAGCTGGGCTACTACTCTGAGCATGAGAGGCACAAACGCCTCTCTCTCCAGGAGGCTCTGTTTTATAAACGCATGAGCACAGGTAGTGAACTGTGGGAGAGCAACAGGCCCGCATCCCTGTCTCACCCACCACATCGTTCATCTGACATAACTGGGGGGGGTGTAGGAGGAGGCTTGTTTTACCCCCCAGGACCAACTCAAAGCCCATGCTCCTCATTCAGCCTTGTGGAGTCTGTGCTGGTCAGCCCCAGGTCCAGCTTTGCCTCCAGCACAGCCAGTGGAGGAGGGGGGAGTCCCATGGGGAGCCGCTGCAGCAGCAACCGGACCAGTGGCATCAGCTTAGGTTATGACTCGCGCTACTCAGCATCCGGGGGCTTTCCTCCACAGCAGCAACCCATGCAGACCGGAGGCTCCGCAGCTAGTTATTGGGCTCCAGGCAGGCCTGGGATAACCCCTGTAGAGGCCTGGACCCAATACCTAGAGGGAGGGATGTGTCCAGTTGCATACGATAGCCGCCACTCCTACCCCCCTGCAGTAGGAAGTCCAGCAGCAAGATGCTACCAGGGAGGGCAAGAGTGGTGGGAAGATCATCAAGCTGGAGTGAGAGGCAAAGAGGCAGGAATGATGGGAGAAAGGGCCAGATACTCAGACCTGCCTGGCACCCGGTACCATGAAGAGCTGACTCGACTTTTGCTGAGAGATGCTGCACTAGAAGGTGAGGGACTACAGAAGATGCTGAAGAATCAGTCTTCAACCCTAACCACTCTTTCTAAACCGGGTACCGTGACGACAACAACAGGGCCATCCACGGCTGGGGTTCCACTTAAACCTCAAGAAGACCCTGGAGCTGGAGCCGGAAGGGACAACGCTGAAAACCGCCAGGAGTTCTTTGGTGAGATCCTTGTTTAGCTCTAGTTTTCAGCCTACACAATGAAAAGAGAAAGGCAGCCAGTTTAACAGAGCTGCTTTTAACACAAATTATGATATCACATCCCTAATTTTAGCCAGTGCTGTCACTGTTTATACTCAGCATCCCACACATACATGAAGTAGCCCTGGGTCACCAAGCATCTGCCTTCACTGTGTTATTATTGTCATCCTTACTGCCTGGTGTCAGATCACAGGTTTCCAAATGAAAGGGTTGAATGGATAGATGGACTGATTAATAGATGAAAGAGTGTATGGATAGATGGATGGAGCCGTGGAACCTGCTGAGACATGCAGAGTCACAACACACAAAGCATAAAGAGAGAAAGAAGCGCTCAGGCTTCAGAAACTGATCCAGGCAAGTTGATGAGCATGAAGAGAAGAAAGGGAAGCAGCCGCATGTTGGTCATGCTAAAAGATGAGGCGTTGAATATGAAAGTTAGCAACAGGTGTGCCAGCAGAATCGGTCCAGGTGTCGGATTCAGCCAAGTTGCTGCAATGTGGTGCAAATAAATGGTCGATACATCAGATCTACGTAGTTGTTAAACTGCGAAATTCAGCTTGAGACGCAAATTACATGGAGCTGTGTTTATATGGAACTGACCATTACTGAGTCACTGAGGATTAGGGCTCAGTGGCTGGATCAATGTGTGTTTGTGTATTATTTCTGTGTGGTAGGGTGTGTTTTCCCCCTAGTGACTTCAGGCCACAGTAACGCAGTGTGTGTGTGTCTGTCTGTGTGTGTGTGTGAGTCATGTATGTGTGTGTAAAGCTGCCTTGGCGTGTGCAGGGGCGTTGTGCTGTAGCCTGTTTTTCTGCTCAGGTATGTGTGCCCGGAGGGGACATACAATACTGTACTCCTTCTCAGCCATTAAGACAAAATCAGAAGCTCTGAGGCGTGAAGGCGGACGCTCTGAGCTCAGCCAACACACATGCACACCTGTGTTCAGGTGTAATTCAGAGCTAAGGAGTAAAAGAGAAAAAAAAAACCTTAAAGTAAAAATGAAGAAGGGTGTTATATAAAACCAAACTAGACTCTGAGTCCATGATTTTGGTGAAAATTTGCCAAACTCACTTGGCTGTGGTTTTTATATTATCTTTCAATTTTATTGCCTCTTTGTGCCCAAGTGAGTTTCATTGTCCTTAACATTAGTCTTAAACCCAAGAGGTCTTGTCTCTAGATTCATTCCAGTTTCTTGAGGCAATTCCTTTCTAGTCTATTCTATATGTAGAAGCTTCAGACATTATATTTAAGGTTTCAGTCTCCCTTTGGTTTCTGGCTTTGGCACAGGGTTTTGCTTGCTCTAAAATTGTGAAGTCCAAGCCCGTAGCAGCAGTGTAAGAATTTTTGATTTGTATGGCACTCCCTTAACCACATTAGAAAGGAAAAAACTCAATACCATCCTTAAATAGATCACAGAAAGGGTGACGCGGAGACAACCACCCCCACTTCCTTGCCTCGCATTTAGTTTACCTACTGGATATGTTAACATGAGACAACTTGACTTTCTAAAGGTTGTGGATGGTTTTATTAAAGCAGCAGTTTTACAGCTGAACAGCAAAAGTCAAAGTCATGACGTTTTGACCCCGAAAAGTTGATAATTTACCTTCCTGATTCTGACAACAGTGTCAGTGGAGACCTTGGACCTAAGCCTAAACTTAAGAATGACTCGAGTGACGGTTAAACTTTTGCCTCACAGACTGAAAAAAACCTTAATTTGATCATGGTTTTAAAGTTGCAGCTAAAGATATTTGTAAGTACTTCCATCTTAGCTTCCTAGATAGTTATGGCTCAATGGCTAAGAAAAAAAAAAAAAGTTCTATCACTTTAAATCTTCAAATTACTCTAAATGTGGGGTTTGAATAAAATTTGAAGGCACGTCTAAGCTCCAAACTTCTGAAGAAAGAGTCTTCTATTTTCTGTAAGGACTGCCAAAAAGTCAGATCCGGTGGAATTTCCCTTTAATAACAGACACTTGAGTGGATGAGCAAACAGGCTGGCATGGGTAACTGGGTTTTAACTGTGTGAAAATCCCCTAGGTGGTGCGAACGAGAGGATTTACAAGTGTTGACACTTTGCGTGGAGTTGGATTTCAGACACATCCTCCTGGAATGCGTCGTAAACAAAGTGCTAGAAGAGCCGGCGAGCGATTACTCTCCACTAAATGCATGTTTGTGTCCATTGTGTTTTCCCCACTGTGCCGACAGGGACCTGTGTGAAGTGTGGGAAACGTGTGTACGGGGCGGATAACGCCTGCCAGGCTTTAGACAGCCTCTATCACACTCGATGCTTCACCTGTGTGTCTTGTGGTGAGTAACCCTCACCTTCCAACACTGATGATCCAAAGCATTTGCAGAATCTCCTTCACTGAAACACATTTTTATCTGAAAATGAATGTGTGTGTATATATATATAAAATCATCATCAAAATGTCCTGCATAACATTTTCAGTCGGTTTTCTCTGCCTCCTCTGACCCTCTGCAGGACGCACCCTGAGAAACAAGGACTTCTACAATGTCAACGGCTCTGCGTACTGTAAAGAGGATTATATGGTAGGAGTTGAGGTCAAGACATGTTTTGTCATCCATCCGTCTCACACACACACACACACACACAGAGTTATGTTGAGAGTTGGATTGTTTATGCTGTTGATAATCTCTTTGTTATAATTACAGTTTTCAGGATTCCAGGCAGCTGCTGAGAAGTGTAGTGTGTGTGGCCACCTTATTCTGGAACAGGTGAGCCAGCAACGTGAAACAACCTCCTAAACATATTAGATGTACATTGGTTTTAAACTACATACACACCATAACAATCTAATCTTTAATATTGGGTAACTTTTAGTAATTCACATCTTTGAAGAACCCTCCAGAGGACTGAGAAATTCAGTGACGTTTTTCCGTTGGCATCACTTTGTTTTCCCACGGCTGAACATTTTACAGGAATGTTTGCTTTGGTTTTTTTTTTTTTTTCACTAAAGAAAATATGGCTCTGCAATGATTATCTTGAAAACATTTTACCATATATGAACGACATAATATAAATAGAAGGCTACTTGACTGTGATCTTCGGGAACTATTTTCTACCCGAGTGGCCAATCTTCATCAAAGTTTTCAGGCTGTATGTTTGTCACTCAATAGCTTTTTGGCATTTTAAGAAAGAAAAAAACAAAAACATTCCTTTCAGGCCTGGCAGCTTAGTTTGGAATATGACTGCTTGCTCCCCCTCAAAGATAATTATCAGATCACCTACAGAAAATTACCACCTGGATGTGATGTTTACCTCAGCTTTACAGCATTTTTTTTTTTTGTGAGTTCTAGCTTATCAGCCTGAACACTTGTGCTCACATCGTTATCCACCACAGCAGCTAGCTGTAAGCAAATTTTTTTGTCTTTGGTAGAAGAAAAAGAAAGAACTAAAAACATGAGAATAGCTCTAGTCATAAAGACCCAGTGTTATTAAAATTTATAGAGAAGTGCATATATGGCGTATCTACAAAATAATCACAAGTATGCAAACAACAAAATGAGAAACTAATCAGATGGTTGCCAGACAAAAAAAAGAAATCTCAATTAGTAGGCCAACTTAAAGCATTGATACTCCTACACTAACATTACAGCACATGTAGTTGAAGCACAATTCTTCTAAATCCCTTGATTTACTTAGATAATTACTGGTGTGTATTCTCAGATCTTGCAGGCTCTTGGGAATTCGTACCATCCTGGCTGTTTCCGCTGCGTGGTGTGCTCCAAGGCTCTGGATGGGGTGCCTTTCACCGTGGACCAACACAGCAACGTATACTGCGTGACCGATTACAACAAGTGAGATTTGCTGTGTGCTTTGAAGACCTCTTTTTTTTTTCTTTATTGGAAACTGAGCTGCTAAAATGTCCTTTGTCATATTTAGTCTCTGTGGTTGCCCTCTAAGCAGTCTGATTCAGCAACATGAATGATTCTCAGAGGAAGCAGGTCACATTTAATTCTACTTTCATGTGATCTGAAGCACACGAAACATAATTAGTGTCATGTACCATATATTATGAAATGAATATTTTGCACATCTGTTTGAAGAAAATATTTATTAAGCAAATAAACTTTCTCCCATTACCGTGCAGGACTTTTGCCCCAAAGTGTGCTGCCTGTTTACAACCCATCTTACCAACAGAGGTTTGTAAAATGCTTAATGGTTTTAAGTGTTCTGATGCACTTTCTCTCTTACTTTCTTCTTTTATTTGTTCTCTTTTATGCTTTGAATGCTATTCAGTTTTACAAAGCAAAGCCCATTATCTGCTGTAAGCCACAAATCTGGAGACTTAATCGGCCAAACAAATTGAAGACTGGCTTTGATGCGATTCCATGAAGTGGAAAAGAAAAGCATGTAAAAACTTGTCATCTTTTGTTGTGTAAACTTAATTTTGGTAGAGGAAGATGAGCAAACCTGTCAGTGTTGGAGGGCTAGCAGAGAATTTTTCTTTTAAGTCTGTGCATAAATGTGACATTCATATTTCATTATACATACCATCTTTAAACAAAGCAGCTGTTGCAATACATGTTTTGTTTTTTCAGACTATCCTGAGTTCTTCTTTATAAGATTACATGCCAAGTTTTCCTTCTTTTCTGTTGCTATATGTGAATCCCATCATTTCTGGCAACTGAAAGGTGCTTTAGAAGAATCAAAACAGATTATTGGCAAATATTCAGTCAGACTGGTGATCTCTGACATCGTCCTGTTTGTGCATCTCAGGGTAGCGAGGAGATCCTCCGGGTTGTGTCCATGAACAAGGACTATCACTTTGAGTGCTACCGTTGCGAGGTGAGTCAACAAATACACAACCTATTTTAGTGCACCGAGTTGTTATAAATGTGGTTTAATAACTG
This sequence comes from Leptatherina wallacei, assembly GCA_028567055.1. NCBI lineage: Eukaryota > Metazoa > Chordata > Actinopteri > Atheriniformes > Atherinidae > Leptatherina > Leptatherina wallacei. The sequence continues at coordinate 13,177,830 of JAOXYM010000005.1, forward strand.
ACCTCACCTCCTCTGCGTGCATTCCTGTCTTATCTGAGGTTGGCTCTTTTTTTTTTTTACGTTTTGTTTTTCCATTTCCCTCCTCTCAGGAGTGTGGCAAGCAACTCTCTGATAAACCCGGCTCGCAGTGCTTCCCTCTGGACACTCATCTTCTCTGCCACTCCTGTCACATGAGTAGAGTTTGTGCCACACATAACATTCCCTCACACACAACACACTGATCACCTCCATGCAGCTGTTGATTCTTGGAAAATCTTGTTTTAAATATTTTTATCACCTCATACTCGTCATCTTTTTTCAAGATGAAACTGCTGATGTTTAGACATTTCATAGCTCACATTGTCTTCAACTTGGATTAGTCCCTTTTGTCACATGTACTCTGCTGTACCATTAGTGTACCATCGTAAAAAGGGAACAAAGAAACTACTGCTTTTTTTAACTCCAACCTGGCTACTGTTTGCTGTAGAAGAACAAAGGATTTTGCTGAATTGTTTTGTATATACATTCTTGCTAGCAACCATTTTGCACTTAAATTTAATTTTACTGTAAGATTTGCTATGTGATTCTGTACATGATTACTGGGGACATGACTAATTTCTGTATGTTGTAATAAAATATTTTCATTTGTGCTCAGATTGTGCATTACTATGGATTATTGGTCACTAGAATACAAATCAAATGCTCATTTAAGTCAAGTCTACAGTGAATGTCTGTTTATAAATATGAAACAGCTCAGGCGCTCACAATAATGCAGGTAAATTAAAACATCTTAAAATGGACTGTGATAAACCAATTTAAGTTTATTTCTTAAATTCTTGGTACATTCAGCACTTTCAGGAGGAGAAAACGGCAACAAAAATCTAAGTTAAACTAAAACCAAAATGAAAAGAATTAAAATTGCAACCGTTACTCTATTAGAAGATAAAATATTTTTTTTCTTTTTCTTTATAGCTATTAAGAAATGCCAGAGGAGGCATTTCCAAACGGAGACCTCAGTGCAGGGAAGGTCAGCATCCCAGAGTGATCACACAATTACACGCCCTCTTCATGTCCCCCAAAACATCCAGTAAACCCAAACTTGGACATAGTAACGCATCTCTTTCTATCTCACTTCTACAAGTTACAGTGTTGAGAAATGCCTTTTATGGGAGACGTAGGTTTTTACTCGCCTGCTACAACATAACCCTCCATGGCTGAAAAATTAACACGATTCATAAAACTCAAAAATAAAATCTTCACTTTGACAAAGGACTGCCTGTATATTTTGCAGAGTATACATTGACATATAGATATATAAAACTTAGTGCTGAAAAGTAAAACATTGAAATGGGATCCATGAAAATATGTGAAGTCATGGTCAGGAATCTATTTTAGACTGGTTTTATTACAGGGTTCAGAGGAGGAAGGAACTGTAGCCACAGAACTAAAATAATGAGGCGGGTTCCAAAACCTCAGTGGGACAAAATTAAGAGGGGAGCCGGAAAACAGCCGCCCTCGGCTACTTTTCTTCAATGAGGGAGAATTAACAGCATTACAGAGATGAGGAGGAATACTGCTCTCTACAGGACAAAGGATTGAATTTTGCCTCAGGAAGACAAAGGAGGAGGAGAGGATAGACGGGAGCTAGTTGAATTGGCATTTCCTAAAAAAATTAAACAGTGTATTTTTGTGCCAACATTAAAAAGGAGAGGGGAAAATGGCAGAAGTGTGTGGAAGACAACGCTGGCGTCAAAATGGACGAATTAAAGCACAATGGGGCAGGTTGCAATGAGCAGACAAATCTTGAACATGAGGTGAGAGAAATGTTTCCCAAGTGGAAACACTCTTTCTCCAGACTTCCTGTTTGCTGCGTCCACTGCCACTCTGCCCGTCTCCCTCTCTCTTTTCAGCATTCCCTATAGGCCCTTAGCGACGTCTATCCCTGGGGTTGCTTCGACTACGAGACCGCCGTCCGCTGCCAGCACCTTGAGAGGGTCGTGTGGACCGATGGCTGCTGTCCCTCCTCTTATCCCCTTCTCTGTCTCGACCACGGTCTCCATCGGCTCCTCGCCCAGCTGCTACGCTGCCTGCCGCTGCGCTGCCATCCTTCTCCCGGCCTTTCAGCCTGTCTTTTTTCTCTTCATCACGTTTTTTGTCCTCCTCTTCTTGCTCTTTGCGCCTTCGCTCGCGTTCTTTTTGCCTTTCTGTGCGGTCTAGAATCCTTTGTGCTGCCTGGTGGACAGAAAAAATTGTTTAGGTACACTTTAAAATATGATAATAAACACTCAATTTAACATTTATTTATGAGAAAAAACAAAAAAAATATTAATGTTTGAAGTGCCAACCTGCTCCTCGGTGAGAGGAAGCCAGTATATACATGGAGCTGCTTTGGTTTTGAGGAACAAGTCATCTAACAATTTGGCTGGAGGTTCATCTCCCTTTTCTGCAGGTAAAAAAACAAACAAAACAAACAAACATGGGTGATTATTTTCTAACAGTGGGAAAAACTACACATGCGAGTAGAAATGAGCAATGCTACCACTTCAAATGAGTTGTCAAATGCGTGGCTGTTTGTCACTGTTCATCAGCTCAGTGCATTACGCATTTCTGGATTTTTCTTGTTTTTTTGATTGAGCACTAGCTATAAAATTAAAAAAAAGAAAAATATCTCATACACTAAACCAAACTGAGGAACTAGTGGCGATGAGAGACCCCTGCTTGGTCTCCTCTTATTGCCTGTATCTAAAGAAACAAAATAGTACTTAAACACACTATAAAAACAACTTCCAAATGCTGTTCAGCACACAATCTATTCAACTAAAGAAGACATAGCTTACAAGTGCAGAAAGGGATCATGGTTTTTATCAGTCTTACTTGTTTAGGAGAAATGAATGAGAAGAGTGTGTGACAAGTTATACATCAGCCTTTTTTTTCATCACGCCAACTAACCTTCTTGTGTGCTCATTTTGTACACTAAACAGCCAATGAGAGTGAGCCATTTAGAGCTCCCCTTACCACAAGCAGGTCAGAGTCAGTACGGGCCAGTTTAGTTCAGTAAAAATTAAAAATAAACCACAGAATGCATACCGACCCCGACCCCCTGGTGGAAATGGTGCTTTACTGACAGACACAATACTGATTCTAGAAACTGAATAAACTTAGAAAAAAAAAATATGCCGTCAGAGTCCAACAATGGCAAATGTTTCCACACAATGAAAAATTTGTCAAAACAAATAAACAATATAAACAAACAGACAAAAACAAGATGCATAAACATTCAATGACAAAGGCTATTTTTCCGCCAAGCTGAACCAAAACTCTGAGTGTCTGGATGTTTTACTGTTCCCATAACACTTTAAAACTATATACACAAAGAAATAAATACATAAATTGGACATAGCCAAGTAAAAGCTCAAAATTGACATATTCCCCATGGCAATTTATAGATAGCTAAAATATAACAGAGCATGTGTTTATGAATCATTTCCCCCTGTGTAGAATTCCTTTTCCCTTTAATTTCTTGCTCATGTTTGTAGTCAATCACAGTCAAGCACATTACCTTTCTTATCGGTCTTCCTCTCCTTGCTCTTGGCCCTCTCCCTCCTCCTCCTCTCTCTGTCTCTCGATCTGGATCGGGATTTTCGTCCATCCTCTCCTGGTCTGGCAAATTCACGGATCTTGTCCCGGTCCCATTCTCGCTCACCTCGCGCCTTTTCTCGGCGCTCCATCTCCCTCTGACGCTCTGCCCACAAGTCTCGCACTCCCCTTTCCCGTTCCCGGTCTCGATCACGCTCCCTGTCTCTGTCGCGGTCTCTGTCCCGCTCAGGCATCAGAGGAGGCAGCCGGGTCTGAGGGGCAGTTGGTGGGGCAGAGGGATCCTCGTCTTTAACAGGCTTCAGGATACCTCTGTGAAAGTCCAGCTATTGAAGGACAAGTTAAAAAGACCAAAGATACACGAGTTAACAGAGGAGATATGAATGTTTTACAATGAGAATATTCAACTGAGATAAACCAGCAAATATAAAAAAATTTTTTTAAATCAAAACATTTAGGCTTAAACCCAACATAGACATGAATTTGTATAAACATGATGTAAATCATTACAAAACTACCTACAACTTCTTTTTTTTCTCTAAAAGAAGAAATCTCCAAGATCATTTAGGATCATTTGGGAAATGGTTCCCAAAATCCATATTTTAATACTAATGTCTTGTTCCTTTCCTATTGCTTTTGTGAACATTTCCTGTATCCTTTACCTCATCCTGCTCAGCAAAGTCCACGCTAAGCACCTTGGGATTACTAGGGGGCCATTTGACTCCATGCAGCGCTGCTCTGGTGGCAACTGCCGCCTCCGTTGTTGCGTACTATGAAGATAGGACAGAGAAGAAAGATGTTAATGAAAAGAAAGTAATATTATCATTATATAAAGTAGTGTTGGTTTCTAGTCAATATTAGGAACATCTCTTTCTGAAAACACACTGCATCTGGAATTTTTCCTCAAATATGCAGTGGTAGATTAAAGTATGGACACACTTGCTCGTTTTTACTTTAGTTTTTTCCAAAGGTTATAAAAAAGAACAACCATTTAAATGACGCCATTTTTCACCAACTAATTTCATTACTGACTAATTTCAGATGTAGCTGTTTCACATTAAATCAATCTTACCCTGTTTCTCAATTAAAAGTATTAATTTGATTATTTCTTACAGTGACATAGCAATGAGACTTGATCTTGTCAATCCAGAAGCCCTCCTCCACCACACTGCCTGTCCGGTTCAGCAGCTCTTTGAGCTGGAGCAGAGTGAAAGGACGTACCTGTAAAAATAAGAAAAGACAACCATGAACCAAATGGAGTTGGTGTAAGACATCCCCATTTAAAACAAAGAATAAAAAAATCACAAGAAAGAAAATGTTAATACAACATGTTGACATTCCTGAGACCAGAAAGGCACACTATGTATTCAAATGAGCTGATTAAATGCTTATTAACATTGCCATGAAATCTGGTACATTCATGTTCTGTGAGAACGACACACGTTAGAATCTCCCATGTCCACTGGCAGAAGCAACCAGTCAGAATTATTATTTTTGGTTCAACGTATCATGACAAATGACTGAAAGTCCACTAATGCCATCCTCAGGCCAAGTTACATGCTACTGTAGTATTGCATTAAATTGGTTTATTGTATTATTTTGTTTCTTGCATTCATTGTCAGACTTTTCTATTCATTCTAATTGTATTTTAGTTTGTAAAGCACTTTGGGCAGCATGAGTTGTTGGAAATGTGCCACATAAATACATTTGACTGTGACCTAGAATGCAGGTTGCTTCTAAATTTCACATTCAACATATCTGTCGTCTTTCAGGTTGAAGAAAAAAGATGAGCATTGCAGCTTTACACCTTGGTTAAGAGTTTGACAGGTCTTAAACTGCTCTAAAATATACACCAAGTTGGGTGGCAATCTCTGACTTGTATATAACCTTGAGTCTTGTTTCTATGATGCAAGCCCAAAAAATACTCCAAATGCTGGTCATTAAATGTGTAATGTCTCATCTTGTGAACACCTGATTAGTCATGCACTGTGCCGCTGAACTTTGGGTTACACCTGACTATAGCAATAATACCTGGGTAATTACTTCTGACTATAATCATGGGCATGGTGATGAAGTAGTATTAACTCGGCATACCAAATAGATGAAAAATGTTTCTTCTGTCCAAGCTGGCAAAGTTTAAATCACAAACTTGGCAAATAAAAATACTAAGGTGAGTTCTTTGCTGTAAATTCATGTGTGTGCATGTGTGTAACAGTGTAGGAAGAGAAAGTCATTGCCACTGTGCTTTTTGTCTTGGATTTGGAGCACTGAGTTGGACTTACCAGGTTTGTCACATGAATGATGTTTGAAACTTTTCCCCGAGCGGGCGAGGGCTGCCTGGTTGTGCGAACAGGATCGTCGATCGTAACAGAGACGCCAGACTTCTGTTGGCTTATAGAGCGGCGGACCAGACTGTCGCTAGGGGTAACTGAAGGAAAGACAGAAAAGTGAGAAAACAGAAATGAATGACATAGCAAAAGACCATGTTCAACCAGAGGAATGAAGCCAGACTGCAAATCATCAGTTTACCTTTCTTTGTTTCTCCATCAAGATTCACAGATTTCTGTGTCTCTGAGGCTTCCTCAGAAAGACTGTTCTTCCTTTTCTCTCTAGAAGTCTTGTGTTGTTTTTCTCTCTCCATTTTCTCCACCTGTTCCTCTTCTTCATTTGTCTGTCCATTTTCCTGGCTATCACCTGGGACAACCTAGAGAAGAAGAGATTGATACCCAGAGCTTTTAACTATAGCCAGCAATTTTTCCACCATTGAGATAAAAGCCCTCGTCTTTTAGAAACAAAAATGATTAGTCAGCAGCACGGCCAAGCTTCTTCGTTACCTGTGTGACGGTGCGTCGGATCTTGAGGCCTTTGTCTGGGTCTCCACGGCCTGCATCCAAATTCTCTTCGTCCCCAGACAGCTGCAGCTCTTCAGGGTGAAGCTCCACAACTGCTTCCTGGTTCATTTTAATGTCTGGAATTAAAGACTGAGGAGCAGAAACAAGAAGAGATTGAGAAAATGACACAACCAGTAAAAGAGGACAAGTAAAAGTTCAATGTTTAAACTACACTTGCTCTTACATGGAAAAACAACAACAAGAAAAAAACACCTTACTTAAAAGGTTTGAACATACTTTTGACAAAGCGATCAGTAAAATCTCTTTCTAGCAAAGTTAACGGTTCGCTGTTATGAAATGTAAACAGATTAGGGAAAGCCTTAAGATCAGGAGTTCACAACACAAAAGATTTTAACAGATGATTACAAAGTGGACTAATCTTGACATTTTTTTGTATAGGTTATAATATATATATATATATTTTTTAAATGATCTTTTCAACCCACAGTTTTACATGTTTTAGATAATGCCGCACTCTTGTCAGATCAGCTGGAAAACACGCCTGCCAGATGTCAGTACCTTCAGAGAGTCAGTGGTTATGCTGATAGACGGTTTCTTAGCAGTGACTGCTGTGCTGGAACCCCATCGCCTCTTCCTCCCTGCTGCATTTCCAGTGTCAAGCTCTCCTGCTCCTCCATCCGTGGAGGCTGGAGAGGCTTTGCTGCCTACGGGAGATTAAAAAAAAAAAAAAAAAAAGAAGAAGAAGAAAAAAAAGAAAGATACGTTTAAACTCAAGTAGATGGGTTATTTGCTCAGCTGTGAACAGATTGTAATAGACAAGTTATCATAAAGATCATACTGTGAAAGTATAAATAATTGCCTCGACCCAAATAGTTCAACCTGGGGTTAGCAGGCACAAATGGAAAGTTATAGAATTTATAAATTCATTCAACATTTACTGAAGCTTTTCCTACTTGTACTTATTTATTCAAGGTCATTGTTAAGTTGCCATGATTTTCATTATACTGTTTTGTACCAAAAACCGTGCACTTTTTTTTAAACACAGGCATACAAACTACAATAAGATAAAATGTATCCTATTGCTCGTGTGTGTTTACTCTCAGTGCACTGACGGGCTTTGAGTCGAGTCCCGAAATTACCATTTTCTCATGGGGGAAAAGCCTTTAAACTACAACAATACAAGGGATGACATTACTCTGCAGGTTGTGTTGGATAAAAACCTCTGATAATCCTAACTTTCTGAGATAATTAGGCTCATTAGTTGATCATTTTTTATGGGAAAACAAAAAACATCAGCACCACATAATGGAACTGAAATTCATCCTTTTACCTGATTGGCCTGCAGTCAGATACAAACTGATCATGAATACCTTCAAGCACATGGGAAATAGTAACAAATAGGAACAAAGGAAACATGCAGCAGATTGTACTGCGATACCTTAAGCATGGACAGAATTTCTGCCGCAGCAAGCTGAAATTGAAGAAAATTTTGCAACCAGAAGAAGACTGTAGAACAAACTAGCCGACTGAGTTTTGTTGAGGTAAAACTTTGGATCAATGCTTCTTTCATAGCTTTCTGTTGCACCTTAATTTACTGCTTGTTAAGGTAGAGATGAAGTGGGAAAGCAAAATTTGACTCGAGTCAGCAATGGAGGATATGATAGGTCTGAGTCACGTATGCTACTTTAAAGCACACATTCTGACAGAAATACAATTACCCTGTGTGAATGAAAAATGTCATTGTGACCAGAGGGTCTTATTAAACTGTGTTATATAATGTTTATGCTAGGCATAATCTGTGGCTGCCAAAAGAAGTATACCACCAATTAAAGTAGGTAAAATTAGCAACTAAATCTTGCAAAACAAATTATGGAATAAACATAAAATTTCATACAAACATTGGGAAGTAAACACCTTTGTGAATTATACACACCTAATCACATTAAAAGCTAATGCTAAAAACAGGAGGCCTTTATCGATCTGCTGGCTTCCAGTTTAATTGGCTGATAACTCTCAGATGTTCTGGATTCTGTGCCAGTCAAGTCTTTATACTAGTCTATATACTAGCTGCAAGAGGTTTAAATTGAAAACTTTTTGGTCAATTTGTGTGCAACAGATAAACAGGACAGACATTTTCCAACACAAAGCATCACGTGCACCCAATTTGACTTGGTTGTTCATGGATTCATACAAACTGTAATAAAAGGCATTAAATAAGCTACAACCTAATTTCCATCAAAAGTATGCAAATATGCAGCTAGCTAACAGATAAGTGTACTAAGATAAATAATGAAATGAGAAGATCTGTATTCTGAATAGATTCAATGGGATATATGGTGACAGTTTCGACTTGATTTGTCTTAAAAAAGCTCAATAACCTGAAGAACTTTGTTTTCAAATTTATATGACTTAAGGGAAGCTTATATTGTGGTTTTATATTGTTGTGAGAGTGTTTGAGTATGGCAAACATTGTATGCCACTTCCACCTGAATTTCCCCTGTTGGGGATGAATAAACTAAGTATCTTATATCTCAATAACCTTGTACAGTTTAAAGTAATTATCCAATGGTCATCTTTTACCATGAACATTCAGTTTATCTAATTATTTGTTTCGGTAATTTAACAAGAATATCGATGTATTAAAGAAATTGCAAGTCACGGATATAAAATCAGAAAGTCAGACCTTTAGAAGAATTGGAAATATAAATTGAAAGAAAGAAAAACCTTGTGCATCTTTTTTCTTTCTTTTTTTTTTTTAAAGTCTTTATTGGTGCTCGGTAGTTGAGAGAATGAGAAAGTAACTGCAATACTTACTGGTTATGGATATCTTGCGAGCAGCAAAAGCCTTAGGTGTTGTACTCTGGAAAGAGAGAGAGACAGAGAGAACATACAGAAACCCCAGGGGTGTGGGGCAAGATGAGAACCAAGAGTCCAAACCCAAATAGGCAAAACAGAAAGGAGGTGAAACAGGAAAAGTGGAGGAGGGGTGGGGAATGGGGGGTAAGAGTAACAGAGGCCTGCAGGCTCTAACTGCACCACTTTAAGGGCTGGGTTCTTAAGTCTTTACAGACAGACTTCAGACACATTCGAGTCATCCACCTCTGCTCAAAGATGGAGAGAGAAATATTTACACTCATCTGCCCACAAGTGTGCGTGCAAAATGGATTCCAAGGACTAAGCAAATACAAAATATGAATTATGATGCAAGGGAGAAATGTGTGCTCATAGTTAAAGATTTAATTACAAGATTACTGGTCTACTGTAATGGACCCCAAAATGTCTGCCAGTGCATTCAAGAGGATCATGTCAATGTAAAGAAATTATCATTTCAAATCATACCTTGGAACTAATGAAGCCGTTTTCATGCTTAATAAGTAGTGGAGCTGATTGAAGTAAACAAGTGCTTGTGTTAAAAAAAGAGGCTTTGAGCAGAGGTGGACAACAGTGTTGAAAACTGCCAATCATCCATAAGCAGGATGATACATTCTGCAGTTGGCATTTTTAAAAAGGTGAAAATTTCTAATAGTCTATATCTATAGTTTGTGTTTAATATAATATTGGTGTAAAACCACTTAGCATAACTGCAGTACATGAAACATTAAAAATTTGGACTAAATTACAAAAAATGAATTCAGTCCTCACATTTACAAAAAAATAACAAGAAAGATTATAATATTCTGTTGTGTCTTTAAATATATATATACATTTTATGTAGAGGAATAATGACAGGTTACTTCCTGGTACCATTTAACACCTGATTCCTTACTGGTTTGACTATGGCCCAACCACACGACAGTGTGCATTGTATCTAGGCAACAAGGATCCAATCAGAGAAGGCAGAGGAGTGAGGTCGGGGCTCGTTTTGATTGTGCAGATTAACCACCAGGCAGGAAGTGATGACTGGATTGGACTTTTTGTCTCGAAGAGGCCTGGGGATGACTTTTCTTGGGTGACTGCTGGCCACACAGTCACATTTCAGTCTTTTGGAAATATGAAGTATCAAAGAGTTGTCTGCTGGAGTCTGATGAAGGCAGGGGATTGATGTTCATTTTGTTAAAAGTCCATGATGTAATAAGCAGGAACAAAAAAATTAAATAAAATAAAAAGGCTTGATGACAGACTTTGTCATATACAGTTCTCCAACACATAGTCCATAAAGCCTTTTTGAGACTTCCAATGTCCAAATGACAACAGCAGGTTAGCAGCGAGACAGCCTGCGAGAGGTTTGTTGTCCACAGCATCCAAGTTCAGTAGTACTTTATACATCCATGGGCAAAATGTAAGTTGAAAGCTTCTTTAGATCGTTTCACAGGTTCACAGCAGAGAAAAAGTCTGTTTCACAGGTTCACAGCAGAGAAAAAGTTTGTCTTTCAGTCTCTTAAAAAAGGCAAAAATAAGAAAATATATATATAAAAAAAATATAATCCAATCTTTGCAAACTCACAATCCAGACAAGGATTCAAATAAACTTGTAGTTATGCTGGCATGAATACTTGAAAAGCTCAAGCTGTGGGTGCAGGAGAAAGATGGATGAATAGTGAAGAAAAACCACATTGGTCCACCTCGCTGATCAGAGGCAGAATATTAAAACCTGCTTATGAAATCCACATTCAATAAGTTCACCGACAGTGTGGTTGCAGGTAAAAGGGGAGGCAGCAATTTGTCGAGTATATCCAGCTTTTCAGGCCACGTGTGGATGATTAATGTCAGTGTGCACTTACAAAAACTCTGTGCATAATTTGCGTCTCTTGTCCTTGATTGAGTGCCCTTTGAAAGTCTATTGAAACTGGGCAACATCCAGAAATCAGTGTTGTCCATGGCAGCTCTGACAATGGTAACACCAAAAAATGTTAAAAAGTCCACATTGTAATGTCACGATCACAAAAATAGATTTTCGGCAGGACATGCTTCCAACAGTCCAATTATCACGGTTAACAAGCCGATTTCTTCAACTGCTCCCCTTGAGTACGTTTTCAAACTTCAAATCCCAAAATAGTGATTATATTAATCCTTAAACCCAGATTGCTGTATGAGGTTTTGTGGCAGTCCCAAGTCCACAGTCATTGCTCCACCTCACAAGCAGAGGGCAGTGTGGGATTCAAGGTCAAAGTGAGTTAAAGTCAGAACTGGAGCTGAAGAGTCTTTTTCTTTTCTGAGATGCATCTGTTTTTGAAGGATGGCACTTGCAAACTGTTCATCCTTAACATGGTAGATGGGAAAGCAAGATGAGGGGGAGGTATGGCCAGACATTAGACACCCTCCCCTTTAAACCTTCATTCCTTGTCATTATGCAGTGCAGTATAGTCCAGTTTGTTTCAGCAAGCATGCTTCCAACCCTGTGCATGAGTTACCATGACAACTGTGAGCTGCTGCAGTTACCATGGCTGCCACTGCTGTCAGTGGTGGTCTGATGGAAGCTCTTGTTCCAGCTGGATCAGCATGCCACTGTAGGGCAAAATAGGAGCCCTTGCAGGCTCAGGCTTTACTCAGTGCCATGGGGTTGTAGACTCTGGGCCTAACTCAGGTACCAGCGACGCACTTTCGCATAGTGGGACAGGAGTTGTAGAAGGAGTAGGAGTGGAAGAGGTGTTGTTGGTGGTAGTAGTACGCAGCAGGTACCAATAGGGGCAATGGAAGAGGCATGGGCACCTTCATAACAAAGCAATCAATGGGGTTTTAAACAGCAATCACACCATGAATATATATATATAGAGAGAAGCGATCATGATTGGATACAAAGGCAAAAGATGGAAAGTAAAGGGGCAAAAGGGGGAAGAGAGACAGTGAAGCAGACAGAGTGAATAAGAGCATAAGAGAGAGAGTGAGAGGAGCAACTGAGAAAGCAAAGAGAATGAAAACAGTGGAGAACAGTAGAAACAAGCCTCGATGCATCTCTACACACAGTCAGGGTCCATCGCTCATGCAAACCAAAAACAACCACAAACACATACAGTTTAAAAAAAAGACACACTGGAAACGGCTTCTATAGTATAAAAGTTCATAAAGTCAGATTTAAGTCCTATGGTTAAAAAGTAACTATAATTGTAATATGCAACGGTCTGTTATTGTTGCTGTTCTTCGATAAGAGTAACTTGTAATGAGTCAGGGGTTGTGTAAAACAGCTGCCTCATAATGGGCTACAGAAAGAATTGTCTGCTGTATAGTTACATAGTTATATACATCGGCAGCGGAAAGTTATCCAATCTTAATGAGTTGTTCGCTCAGAATTATGACTGTATATAAATTTTGTTAATTTCTAATCTAAAGAAAGCTTGTGACAGCTTACAATGTAACACCTCATCCAGTACAATGATTCTTAAGACCTTGACACACCCCATGCATGGATTTGTGCTGAAAAAGGTAGACTTGTTAATTATTCTATTTAAATTGCACATACAGAACTTGACCACTGGAAAGAAAAATATAATATAAACTGGATGGAAAATAGCAAACTAAAATTTCTAAAAAAAAAAAAAAAAAAAGGTAGCCCAAGAGACGCCACACAAGAACTACCTCTGCCATCAAATCATCATTTTTAATTCTATAAACTGTTGTCAGTAAGAGCCAAGAAGCAGCAACATTAATGAACCAACCACAAAAACTAGTCAAACAGTTGCTAAGCAATGGCTGCCACTTTAGTGTTCAAGGGCTATTAAGTTAAATTTTTCAGCTTATTCTTCCCAACATACACAACAACAAGACTATAATAAGCATACATTATCTGCAACATGGAGGCCAAAGTAAAACATTTCAATCACTACTTTCATTCTAGCAGTACCAGCACTTAACACAACACACCTCTGCAGGGCCCAGTCAGACAATGGACGTGTATGAGAGATCATCTCCATAAATGTGCTTGTTATGAAATCTAAGACACATTAAAAGTAGATGGAAAGGGCAATATCGTTCATTTATCCCATGACCCAATTCCAACTCAGCCCCTGTTGAGCATTTATTCTAAATATACAATTTAGGTATTTCTTCAATATTTTACAAGGTTAAAAAGGATGCAGATAATGTATACTCTGAAAACGGCATTTAATCTGTTTGGTAGAAATGTCATTTATCTCTGTAAAACTACTGGGGATGCGTTGGTCTTGAGTTACAAATGAATTTCACACTTATAATTAAGCATGCTTTTTATGAATGAAGATGCAGGTTAGTAGGAGAAAAGAGCTAAAACCCAGGGAACACATCCTCCCAGTGTTCTTACCTCCTCCGGGCAGCTCTCACTGTTCTCTGGCTGAGCCCCAGAGGCTGGCTGCTGTGCCATGGAGCTCTCAGAGTCTGGTTCCACCTCTGTCACCGCCGCTGTGCTGGGCTCTGACACCTCTCTGAAAGAGGAGCATAGTTGGGGTGACAAAAAGAAATGATAATTTACTGACCAGTGGCACCTTACATGACAGAGAGGTAAGAGAATAAACAAACCAGCAGGGCTTTCAATTATCACAAATGTTGCCATTGTTCATTTCCAAGCAAAATGTACTATCTCCACTTTTACCTCTACTTATGATGCTTTTTGTGTGTTGGACAATAAAAAAAAAGAAAGAGGCTTTTCAATGGCACGGCCATCAGATTTAGATGCATTTGACATTTATTCTATATATATATACACACACACATTGATTTTTTTGTTTGTTTTCTTTCTTACTATCATCAACTCTGTATGGGAAGCTGCTTATAAAATCAGTGGTCACGAGTGTATGATCATTGATTTATGGATGTTTTGAAAGAAGACATGGAGTTAATTGGAAGATGCAGAGGATAGGGTTGAATGGAGGCAGATGATCCGCCGTGGTGACCCCTGAAGGGGACAGCCGAAAAGGAAAAGAAGAATGCCTACTCTTAAGAAAGACTGCAAAACCTGAAAAACCAACATAAATATCACATTTCAATCGTGCAATAAGAGGCATTGAGCAAAACTGAGGGCTTTAGTTGCCATTAAAGTAAACTAGCAAGCTTTAATGAGAAAAAAAATGACTGGTTGCAACCCTAATTAAAAACTACCCAATCAACTACAATTACCACTGCCATCAAGTTCAGTTCATAAGTGAGCAAAAAGAGGGTTTGTATGACAAGTGACTAAATGAGTAGGTCAAGAGAAACACAGGAAGAGTCGAAGGAAGGGTGCTGGAGGCCAGTGATCTGGGTCACTCCTGCTATAAATAACTCACTAGCTAACTGACACCCAGGGTCACAAACACTCCTCAAACCAACTCATACTTAGATGACTCTGCGTGTGGTCTTCGTCAGATCTATGCTTGGTCATTCAAGAGCTATGCATTGATGTTACCGAGTCAGTCCTCACACATTCAAACGCTTCTTCTGATTAATTTTACTGTTGTGTGACATCATGTAAGATGGAGCAAAAACCATGCAGTATAATATTTTTAGATAACTCTTGCTTCCCTTGCCAGCATTATCCAAAGCCGCCTCCACTGCCTGCATATGACAACACAGCCACAGATGCAGCAACCTGTAGGTGGAAGACACCATCCTCTAGCTTCCTTCATTCTTAACCCAGTGCTCATTTTTCTTGAATGTTTTTACTTGTCTTTGGAGTTTTTAACCAGTTTGCATATAAACATGATTATATATACATATATATATATATAAATGTATATATACTTCATTGACGAGGGCATCAAATGAAGAGGTGTGTAGCGGTAATTCCTGATACCAATAGCAAATTGTATCTATAGAAAAATTACATTTTTTTCCTTAGTGACTGAACAGAAGTACAGTTGTTTACTTGAAGCAGAATATTCAGGAGGTATATGTGATGGTCAGTTTATTTTTTCCTTTTATAATTTGCAGCTAATTTGCAAATATAAACTTGATAATGATAAGGACCCAACTCTCTGAGAAACAATATTATTTACATTTTCTTTAAGCCACAGCTGTTTCTATATCTTCAAATAAATAGTTTCAATTGACTGAGACAAAACCTTGCAACTTCAATGTTTAAAATGAAAAAAACACATTCTAACATCTGGAAAGCTGCACCAAATGCATATTTGTATTTTTTCTTTAAGTATTCCTCCTTGTGTCAGCTGAATAACTGGCTTTAATGAGTTATCCGTCTTCACAACTAGTCAACTGGACTTCAATTTTACTTCCTGGGAAGAGACTTCACCTTCACCAAATGATTAAAAAATAATTTTGACCACATGACATGCTTTTTACTATAGACCTAAACATTTGACCTTGTGCCTTTATTTCAAGATTGAAAACAATATCTTTAAAACATGCCGCTAACCTAATACAATTACTCATGGCCTGGTCAGCTTGATGTATAAGATGGTTTCTGGCGAGTTTCAAAGCATCTGCCACAGGAAGATCAGAAATAAAAGCCTGTGGTAATTAATTCAATCCAGTGCATCTCAAAAGACTAATCACTGGTAAGAGTGTCAGTAAAAAGAACAGATTTTTCTCCTTCCTTCAGACCACAAACATTCTCCACATTTGCCCTAGGTGTGGATGTTGATGTCTTATAGTTGTATGTGGCTCGTGGGGAAGGCAAGTCGCACACCTGCACAGTATATAAATGGAGACAGGTGCCACTAGAAATTTAACCCATTAGGGTTAGGAAAGAGAGAAAAAAATAGGAGAATAACTGAGCTTCTGTACAATGACAGCTTTTTATTCTCAAGTAGCAGCCTTGAATCCCCCCCACCCCCCCTACTTTTCCAGCAACTTTGTATTCATATGACTAGATAGGAATGAGGAAGCAAAGTAATACTAACTGCAACCTCAGGAATCATTTCATAAGCTGTAGATGACACCATATAATTGATTTCTGCTGGTTTAACTTCTGAAACTGCTCATTAAAATTAATTAGCTAAATTCTCATATGTGGCAGTTTGACAAAATTATTTCAATAATAAACAAATAACCATATTGACAGGATACTATGGACCAAAATATTTGTCACTGATCATATCAGACACGAAGTCACCTCCCAAGAGAGGTGAGCACTAGTGCTGGTGCCAGCTGGAGAATTATATCACGCCATAAGGGGCCATTCTCACTGACTGAACAGAAAGCAGATGTCTGCTTTAATGATCTCCCTTGACAACAGTGAGATCATTAACAGCTATGGTCATACAACCCCCCCAAAATATTAATATTGTTCTGTCAGACACCAAAACACATGTAAAGAATGATCCATGATAGACTATGAAATCAGTATGCTCTAAATATATGCAAGGAGAAAAATCCACTTCAGTATATGTGGGGAGAAATCTATGCCCACATGCTACTCGTCAAACCATAAATCTGAGACCATTATTTATTTATTAGTGTCTCTCAATAAGCAGCTATTTTAGGCAATGATCAAAGAAAAGGAGACCTCCCTCCTCCCCTAACAAAATCTTCCCTGCTCTTTCACTCAACAAAAGGCTTTCACCGACGTCCCCACCCCCGGTCTTCCTCACATGGACGAACATGTAACACGTTCATAATCAGGCCAATGTGAACATATTAATTCATAGCCAGCAAGGAGCTGCCGGCTAACCAGCAGCGTATATAAGCTAGAAAACTACTGAGAGCTGCTAATAGCTCCATTTTTGTTACCTGGATAACTGGTGTTAAAGTATAACCAGCAACCTGGAGCCTTGAGACTCCTCCTGGCTCACTCTTACCCGTTTTTGTTGCCTTCGGACAGCATTATGACCGGTCTTGAAAGGGAACCCCTGGGGATAAAAATTGACACACTGTGGCTAGCTGGTATTTCGCTCAGGTGCAGGTTTGAAATTGGAAACGCAAAATACGAGATCCAGCGCGGTTGTTTCTATTTCTGATTAGCCGTATACTGCGTCTCTATCAGGGATGCAATGCATGCATGACGGCCATGTTGGCTAGCGCGGACAAATCTACCAGAATATATAACTATCTTCCGGTCCAAGATTTCCAAAATAAAGGAGTGATTTGAGGCTGAAAAACGTGTCGCACATTGAAATACGAGATAATACTGGTCAATTATCAAGACACACTGGGTGAAAATAAGGTTTCTGCTACTATCAGGGAAGGGAAATTAGATGAATAAGACGAGAGGAGGCGGAGAGGACCCTTTTCTCTCTCTCTCGAGAAAACCAGCAAACGCAGTGCTGTAGAGGTGCCGCATTAAATGCCTGACTAGAAACGCTGCATGTCAAGATACGATAGCGTACAGGATTTATGTCTTGAAATGTTGGCAAATAATACATCAAGTTCTATATTATTTTTACACACACATGGTTGCAGTCCTTTCTGTTGTAGATGTAAATAGTTATGCATAGTCAGTCACATTAATTCTAGACCACTGTTCCCATTTCCTCTTAGGGAAGTCGTTCTTATGAACAAAGCCTGAAGATGCATGCAAATTAGCTTAATAATGTCCATGTAAACATAGTACGAAAAGTAAGTTACTTTGTCATCGGTAGATTATTTCTCCCCTTTAATACTAATTGATGTTGTATTATACATCGTGGGAAAGCCTGATTAGTCTCCTTTACAACGACGTATATCTTATTAGGATCGGGTTTCTGTAGAATAAGCAACACAGCTAAATATGTGGGTAATGCCCCCATAAATATGCCAAATATTTTATATCTTCTATTGTTAGCGTTCACTATTGTTTTGTGATTTAAGTGTTGCGTATGTGCCAGTCACAGACGTATGACTGACTGGCACATATACCAGTGCCAGTCACATACATGAGATTCGGACTCCAGAGATCCCATATGGAGATATCCATAATCTGGGACCTAACTCCATCCTCCAGAATGACAACGCTCTCTCCCCCACAGAGCCAGGATCATCACAGAGTACTTCCAGAATATTGGAGTGGAGTGGATGGACTGACCATCTACAAGTCCAGACCTCAACCCAATTGGACACTTGTGATATCAGCTGGTCAAGCTGTACATGACCAACACAACCACACTGGTTAACATTCAACAACTCCTGATTGAGGAATGGTATGCCATCTCACAGCAAAATGTGACCAGCATGAGGAGGGGGTGCCAGGCTGTTGTGGTGGCATGTGGATTTACCACACCACACTGAGGTTTCTGACAGTGTAAAAATTGCGTATTCGTATTGTTTTTTCCTTACTGTGTAAGTGTTATCAACCAGTCCACCAAAGTACTCAAAACAGGAGGGAAAACCAAATGGAGAATATTGCAAGAAATCTTGGCACATTTTTGGGGGCACTACCCACACATTTAGCTGCGTTGCTCATTCCACAGAAGCACAGTCCTTACAAGTTATGCCTCCTTGTAAAGGTGACTATTTAAGCTTTCTGTCAATGTTTAACAGCACCAACTGTTATTAATGAAGGAGGAAAATAATATACTAAACACAAATTTGATTTCTTTTAGTGCTAAGTTTAGTTTATGATGTCCAGAAAATTTCTTTAATTGTCCATACTATTGACATAGTTCAAGTGGATGTAAAGGCACATTGCTTTGGACTGAAGAGTACACTTAGACGCCATTAATATGAAGCAGTGCTACGTATTAATTAACAGAATGTTAATTATGTAATGTGATGAGTAATCACTTTGTCAGCAAAGGCAATGCAATTCTTAATACACCAGTGTGTGTATACTCTAATATAAAGCCTTTTGTAAAATCAGTGCTGTGGAGGGCTTTCAATAATAACCAGTTTTGTTAAAGAGGGGCACAGTTTTGAGTGCCCCTCAATGGCACAACATTGCTAGGTTATTTTGGGTAAAATTATGACTTACACCACACCAGAAAACAGTGATACAAGCATTGTTGCTTGCCTAGCTTATTCAAATCCAGACACATCTAGACTTTGTCTACAGATGTGCAAATGCATCCTTTTCTGTATGCTTCAGCCTTTTGTCCATATACAAAAGCAGTTTAAAGTTTGGTACAACAGAAAAAAAAACTCCTTCCAAGCTGAAGATGTTCACTCGCACTGCTGACACATGGAAAGGGAAATTTAGACACTTTTGAAAATGATGACAGAAATAATACCCATGTTCACTTCCTGACAGTTATCACTCCGTACAAGCCCTCCTACTGGTTTGTCCCAAAAGTATACTGACACTTTGAGAGAATACTACCCCTATGATGTCCCTTTCATGTATACATATCAAACTAATCACTGGGTCTATGCTCAGTATAAATAAAGGGTCATGTAGGGTCATTTAAAAATTTTCCTTGGGATCAATAAAGAATCTATCCATCCATCCATCTATCTATCTATCTATCTATCTATCTATCTATCTATCTATCTATCTATCTATCTATCTATCTA
>JAOXYM010000005.1:13197623-13216625 GCA_028567055.1 Leptatherina wallacei
TATCTATCTATCTATCTATCTATCTATCTATCTATCTATCTATCTATCTATCTATCTATCTATCTATCTATCTGCTGTGTGTTTTCAGTCATGTTAGTGTAGATTAAGATTGTCTTTGAAAAGGTGCTAAAGTGCTCCTCTGGACAGAATTTGCTTTCATCTTAAAACCTTGTTTCAAAAATGAAACTGTTATGAATGTAGTCACCACTTTAGAGTCAACCCCACAGTTAATGCAACACATTACATTTTAAAATGGTTACTGACCTTTTTGAAAGGTATCGTTTCTCCGACCCCTTATTTAAGTTAGAATTTTTGTCATCTTCTGCCTCCTGCTCTTGGTATGCTTTCTGTGAGATGATTGAAAGTAAGACAAATGATAGGCAAATGGAAATAAAACAATTCATTTTGAAAATGTATGTCCCTATTAAGAAATGAAAGATTTATTTAAACTCAAAGAAAAGTAAGAAAAATATAAAATCAAAAGTCAATAAACAATCATAAATATAAACTAAAGTTGTGTTAAATTTCGGATTTTTGTGCATAAGTCATATTTCACACCAGTGCATGGGCAGGAGAATGCTTACAAAAACATGCCACAAAAAAGCACTTCTGATCATTATTTGTATCCCTGAAAATGACTGACACCCACAAAAATGTAATCACTGACCTTCATCTGAATGGAGCGTTGGATTTTATCCCTGGAGGACGACGACTTTGATGAAGAGTCTGATTTGGAGTCAGAACCTGATGAGGAATCTGAATCTTGAGCCTCAGTCACCACCACTTTGTCTTTATTGGCTTTCTCCTGTTTCTTTTCCTGTTCCTCTCTAATTCTTTTCTCCTCTCTTCTCTTCTCTTCATCCTGGCGTTTTTTCTCTTTGTCTTCTTCCTGGCGTTTTCTCTCCCTTTCTTGTTCCTCTTTCTGTTGTTGTTTCTTCTCTTCTTCCCGTTGTTTTCTCTTCTTTTCCTCCTCTTCTTCCAAGTGTTTCCTTTCCCTTTCCTGTGTTTTCCTTTTTTCTCTCTCCTGTTCCCACTGTCGGTCTCTTTCCTTCTCCGCCTTCAGTCGCTTTTCCTCCTCTATCTCTCTGCTCAGTTGTTGTCTCTTTGTTTCTGATGCTTGCAGTTGAGATCCACTGGAACACCCAGCAGTGGAGTGTGCTGTCTCTCCTGACATATGGGAGGCTGAGGTTGCCTCTTCTGACTCCATCTTGTGTACGAGCAGGGAAAGGGGCCCGGGCCTGCGCTTTACAGGAGGTTCAGGACTGCTGGACCGAGAGCTCGAGTCAGAATCTTGCCTCTGCATGTTGTGGGGTGGGAAAGACACCATTCCTGGGCCACGTGCAGCTTGGGGGACATCTCCTTCCTGATCGTCTGTGTCTGGCGGGCTTTGCTTGGGAGTGTCAGGTAGGGGGAACAGGTTAGGGGGTGGAGAGGGAGGAGGCGTAGGGTGGCGCAGGTGGTGTACCTGTGGTGGCGGGATGTGCTGTGGAGGCTGAAGCTTGCGTTTGGATCTTGCAGCTGCAGATGGGACACTTGGGGCCATCTGCAGCATGGGAGGGGGTGCTTTCTTTCCCTTTCGAGCGTCACCAGTACCAGGCCCCCAATCCTCATCATCATCACTCTCATCATCTCCATCATCATCTTCATCACTGTCATCGGGAACATGATTTCCTGCTGAACTCCTAGCCGATCGACTGAGGTGGAGAACAGAATGAGCTGATCCAGGTTCACTTGGTGCGGTGCCCTCCTTCTCCTGGGCTCTGGGTGCAGCAGCGGGCAATCCTTGGCTGTCAGGTTGTCCCAAGACACGCACTGACAGGGAAGCAACGGCACGGGGGGGAGAGGGAGCTGGTGGTTCTTTGTGTCCTTGCTGAAACATGGAGCGCTGCATTCTTGCTCCTGGAACCAGGGGGGACTCCTGGTGGAACAAACCAGGACTAGAACCATGACCCATCTTCATATCTCCTCCTCCTCCTCCTCCTCTAACGTCAGGCTTGGCCACAGAGGGCTGGGGATGTATTGCTAGATGCTGCTGAGCACAGAAATGATTATTTAATGTGTTTTACAGCATTTACAAGCTTGAGATTTTAGAGAAGTGTAATGTTTGTATTAACATTGACAAGATTGAGACTATCAATACACAGAAGGATTAAGAAAATGTTTTCTAATGTAAAAAAAAACAAAACATGCAAAAAGCAAACTTCTATACGGCCTTATCTGAGTTGTTCTATGATGTAAATCCTCTGTTTTTGTCATTTTATTCAGTATGTGGATGCTACTGACCTTATCAGAGGCATAAGAAGAACTGTCGTTGTCTTCAGAATGGTCGTCATCATCCTCTGGTCCAGCTGGGCTTTCTGTAAGGCAGGGAAATGAGGCTGGGTCTTTTTCAGCAATGTGCAATGTTACATTATATGACTATATGTCTGTTTTGTTATTAAGATTTTATATGAGTACATTACCATCACCGTCTTCCTCTTCCTGAGCCTCTTTTTCCAGTCTCTGACGAAGGAGCTCTTGCTGCTTGGCCAGATACTGTTTTATGAAGCTGTTCTGGCACATTTCTTCCCCAATCTATTGTAGAAAATGGTTTTAAAAGAAGAATTAAAAAAAAAAAATAAATAAATAAAATGACATGGCATGCTCCTGAAAGCTTATTAAATTAACCAATATTTAAAAGATCTCTTACCTGAGAGTTTGGCTGCAGTCCAATGTGAGAGGAAGAAGACTTCTGTAGGTTTTCCAGCATTAGAGCCTACAAGAATTGAACAATGAGGTTTTTAAAAAAAAAAAGTTAAATCAAACATGATAGCACAACAATAAAGCAGATACCTGTAGCAAGACATTATACTTTTACTTCTACATTTTTTATTATTTTAATGATTGCTTCTGATAGTTATCCTACTGTGATATCTGTCTCCTCACTGAAAGAAATCAAACATTCAAAAAGTAAACCAGTAATACTCCCACACTACTTACAAATTACTATCAATCTTACAACTTCTAATTTCTTGAATAAACCTTTTTTTTAATAGAAATATGTCTACTTTTAATATAGAAAAGGGGAAATATTTGCACAAATTTAATGCAGTGAGTTTATTTTCCTGTAGATGTAGGATAAACAAAACATGATTAAAAAAACAGTCACAAGTTATTACGAAACGGCAATTAAACTTGAATTAAATTTGTATACATATCAAGGTTATGCTGTTTATATAGTTGGAGGAAATAATGGGGCTTTGAATTCCTAAACTTTCTCCTTTAAAGAGTGGAGTGTAGTACTAGGCATGTGATTAAGATTAGTGGACGACAACTATGAAAATTTTAATGAGAAATTTTGCTCATCATGCTCGAGGTTAATCAATCTGCGTGGCCTATGGTTGACTTACAATGTCAATGGCATTTTTCCTTTAACTAATAAAATGCAAAAATTTTAATCCAATAACAAATCTGATACAACACTACTGAACTCAAAACTTTTATTTAACACAGGTATTGATCTCAGTTTCATCTTAAAAATGTAATGACTAAATACATGCTGATAGACTATCAAAGACATTATAAGCCTCGTGAAATAATCGACAGTATACTGAATACCTAAAAAAAAACAAAAAACAACCAAGTGATGTACCTGGTTCATCAGCTAAGTTAAATCAGCTTATCATATCATGCCTTCTTAAAACTGGTGATCAGTGTTTGATGCCCTCGTTCCTTTATCCCACATCATTTTACTACTTTTAGACCAATAAGCAATTCACTTTATAAGGATCGTGCGTGTAAAATCATCCACACTTTCAGTTTATGATTAAGAATTTCTATTCATAACACTTTCAGAAGAGCTGATACACCGCCAATTAATAACTTTAGCCATCAGTTCATGCAGAAAGACAGTTCTACTAAGGTGGAAAAGTTAGCAAAACGACTTTGTTTTTAAACAGAACTGAATCTTTAAAAAAATATATGAACTAGTCGTCGATTACGCTCGTTAAATTGTGTTTACATCGCAAGGCGCGCTCCCGTAACCCTATCACACACCGCGCGCGCGCGGGCACTGTCATGTACTGTACACTATGTGCGGCTGTTGGCTTGCTTACTCTCAGCTTAGGCCTCGACTTGACAGGTGCACAGTTCAACTGTGCGCAACACGGTGTTTTGCGAGTAGTCTCCAATTAAGTGTGAACTTGCTGGTTAAACAGTCCCGTTGCACTGCCAGTTACAATTCACTGCTGTTTACATGTAATAACGTGTGCATGGCGATTTATGTATTCCCGCTTCGGAGCCCACACACCGTTACGGCCTCTAAACGTTAACCCACCACCGTCTCTCGCCTCCTGCTGAACTTAGCCAGACTCGACACAGACGGCCAAAACACATGCAAAAACTTACCCCTTTAAGTCGCTTAATGAGTGTGTTTTTTTGTCCGCTTTTTGGGAGGTTTCTTTGCTCCAAAGCCGCTTTCAAATCCGCAACTCGGAGTGACTGTAGAGGTTTTCCATCAAGCGTAATATCTTCGTCCGCCATTTTGCTCCCTCCGCTTGTCTAAACGTCTAAACTCTAACAAGCGTCGCTACGGCTGCTGCTCGGCGTCACATCTCGGCAGTTTCCGGAAACGCTCGGTTTGTCCGAATCGCATAACAGCAAATTCAATTGAAATGTTCTGACCCAGTTTAGCACACTAGCAAACTGTCTTCCAGACTTTATTCAGAAAAAGATTTGGGTTTTTACTTATTTACGGAAAACTATGCCACCAACTGTATTTGCTGTTGCTAGAAGAAATATCCTACAGGATCAATAAATAAGTTATTTACAGAACCCGAACGGAAAAATACAAGCACATTTTTACATGAACACTCAAAAACAGACATATTTGCTTCATTGCAAAAGATGTATTTGTGCATTCTGAACAAGAGTACAAGACAGACATCAAATGTAGTGTTAAAAATGAGCAGGTTTAGGTTTGGAATTACTGTAAGATTAAAGTCAAATATTTAGTTCTGTATAATAGCAAATACACATGACACATGAGTTCACATTGTAAAAAAAATCCCATAAAAACAAAAAAAGCCCAGACATATCCTTGAAAATGTTATGTAAAATAGCTTTAAAAGAAAGGAAAAAAACAAAGATCATTTATTAAAAAAGGTCCCTGGTGAAAAATGTGTATACCAGAAAAATGAGGAAAGTAAAGCCATGCAAATAGGGTGTGAAAAAAACACTATAAAAAGGTTGACAAAAATAAATATATCTCTGGGTAACTTGCCAATCATGCACTCTTTCATACATAGGGCCTATTTTAGCAGGCAGGTATTTGTTAAGCAATAATTCAACATCCCACAAGGTGGCTCTACAGCAAAGAAAATCCCAAAAACAGGAAAATAGCTGGGGGGGGGTGTTAAACAACAAACTAAACTGAGCAACACAAGTAACAAAATGGTATTGAAATATCGTGATTTCAATCTGATACAAATGTAAGATACGATGTGCAGTGACATGATTGACAAGATGAAGGATAGGTCCCAACATTTAGTTATATTCCAACTTTATCCTCCAGGAAGATGCTTGGTGTGCACAATTACCATGTGTAGTGTAAATGTTTCACTTTCATTCAAGTATGTATCCCACCACAACTTCAAACTAAACATATGTATGAGCTGTTGTTGCAGAGCAACTTATTATTGATGATTACCAATTCAAGTATAAATAGGCAGCAATAAGACAGCCTTACATAAACTGTGGAGTGAGATGGATAACATGTTCTGATGGATTATTCCATTCAATCAAAAAGTGGACTGTGTTTTGTATTGTGTTTTTTTTGTTGGACTGGGCATCATAAGCAAGATATCAGATCCGTTGTTTTTTATGTTAGATGTACAAAGTGTAAAATAGTGACGACAATGCTTTGCAAAACCAATAAATTGTGCATGTAATACCCAGTCTTATTTTAAAAACATACAGTCACAGCAAAGGTGCTCACTTTGAATTATCAAAGCGGACGTGAGTAAACACCAGTGACAGGCATCTTAGGGGAAATTAAGATAAAAAGGCAAAGAAGACAACCAACGATACACATCATAACAAAACGTGTTGAGACAGGTGAACTCGGTCAACAGGTTTTTTATCCTTACAAGTATATAACAACAGACTGTGGGAAAGAACTGTCTTAAATACTTTCTCACCCAACTACCATTAGTCATTCCCTAACAGCGTTAGTTCTTTGATATATTCTCTCCTTTTCAGAAAGGACTTTCATTTTTCATCATGACGTGTATACTACTGAAAGAATGTGCTGAAAGATGTTTCTTATAAAAACGGAGTTGATTGCAGGCAATACTAGGGGGTAATATTTGTTCTAGTGGAAGCGGGCACTATACAAGCAACACATACCTGCACAGATCAAGGATGGAACAATGGGAACTTTTCTATAGCACTTCACTCGCTATTAAATTCTGTCATATAAAGAACAAAACTCTCAACATGCAGCTTCATCAGCTTCAGAATGATAACAAAAAGGCCTTTCAGGTATCATTGTAAAAAGTGGGCCAGAACCAGGATGTTAAGGCTTGCACTATTTTTGGAATTGGGGGCGGGGGAGCTGGCTAAATAAATAGAGGAAGGAAGAGAAATGGCTATCATGTGAGGGGAAAAGGAAATATGGCAAGCATATTAAAGTAAAGCTCCCAAAATAAACAGTCCACATGGACACACAACCCACAGAGGGGTTTCAAATATTCAATAAGTTAACACTTAGAAAAACAAGTGTGCCGGGCATCAAAGCATATAGGTCATTATATAAACAAAGGCAAAACAACACACTGAGTCTTTGAGGACAGAACAGTCAAAACCCAGCTTGGTAAAAGCTGCAACACGGGGGGGAATTTT
This sequence comes from Leptatherina wallacei, assembly GCA_028567055.1. Taxonomy (NCBI): domain Eukaryota; kingdom Metazoa; phylum Chordata; class Actinopteri; order Atheriniformes; family Atherinidae; genus Leptatherina; species Leptatherina wallacei. The sequence goes on from JAOXYM010000005.1 coordinate 13,204,503, forward strand.
TTTTTACAGGATTGAGCTTCTATCCCAGTCAGGCGTAAGGAAAATTAAAAGTTTGATCACAAATAAGGCATTTCAAAGTGAGAAAATATAGGTGTAGTGTAAACAATGTTTTTATGCAATCGATATGAAATATCATGATGATATTTCTGCCAGGCGCTGCAGCAGAGTGGAGAAGCCAGCAGCTTGCTGGGAGAGCTCAGCAACACGGTCAATCATCTCCTGGTTGGCGGTTACCGACGGGTAGTTTTGTGCAGCGCCCTTTGTTGCCACGACAACTGCCTTTAAAGCCTGGCAAAGTCTCCCCCCAGAAGTTGTGATCTGGAATAGAGAAGACAGAGTCACTGATAATACAGCTTGTATGCATTTCCATTTTTCAAAAAAGTTTCAACTGTGTGCAGGAACTTCTCTGCATACTTTAGCCCGGAGGTCTGCAGAAGTCAGAAGGCGGGAGAGCGTGTCCCCGATGAAGACCAGTTTGTGCGCAGTCACAATGAGGCTTTTTCCTCTGGCCACAAATATGCGAGGTGGCTGGTTCCCCTGCACGCTGCTGAAGAGCACCTCGATGGCTTCTGCCAGGCAGGAGAGGTGGGCGAGGCTCTGAGAGGAGTAAAAGGACAGCAGCTCCGAGTCCTCCAGGGAGAGGGACAGCGGAAGAGGAGGGGATGGAGTCAACTGTACAGGAAAAATTTGATTTTTTTTCTAAAAATAGCAAAAATTAGAGGCCTCTGATCGAAAAATTGAGCACCCATAATTAAATGAGTATATCTCAAAGTGTATGCTATACTTTTGGAGTCATAGTAAAGAGGACGCTTATGAAATCTGTTAAGATGTGTAAATATATGTGTTACTGGTGAGGAATAAAAAAAGATGACACATATCACAGTTATAAAATGTTTCAGGCTCACCTAAAAAAGAAAAAGCAAACACTTCCAAGCTGACTATTTATTTCCATTTAAAATGCAGCTGTAGCTCTAAGCATCTATCAAATCATAATACAGTATGTGAACATTATCTCTGAAAAAGTCCACTCTGATAAAGTGAGACAGAACAAAAAACAGACAGATTAGAAAAGGTCTCAGAAATATCTATTTTGGCACAGTTTGGCCAAAGTTCCCCGGCTGGGAGACCACAGGTCTTAAAAGGTTAAATAAAAACCAATAAAAGAAAGGCAAACCAACCACATATAGAATAAAGAAGTCATATAAAATCTTAAAAACATCCCCATTTCCTATATGTCATCACTTTCAGTGACCAAAATACTATGAATGTGCAATACCCGTCTTTATCATGTATTAAAGACACCATTAACAAATCCTGGAGACAAAGATGGCTTCCTTTTTTTCTTTTAAATAAGAATTAACACAATTAGAATACTCATACCACTGGGAACAAGAAGGATCAACCTCAAAAGTCATACATATCTATAGTTTGGCCACATTTCATTAACCATAAAGTTTTCATGCCAATCCATCATTAAACTTTTGGAAATCCTAAGCAGAAAAAAAAAAAAAAGGAAAATCTGTATATCTTATTTGAGAGGATGGACCCAGGTAATAAACACTTTCATCCATAAATTAATAAAAATACAGACTAAAAATAATACAATTTATTTGTTATAGATCGTTGCGTCAAGTCTTAATGGGTTCATATGAAACATCTGCAGTCAATTTCTCCTTCTAAAAAAATTAAATAAAAGAATTAGGCTGACAGAGCCGCACATTTAACCTAAATATCCGAGAAAGTAAAAAAGAAAAGCCTAACTGCATACAGTGAATCAAAACAAGAGCCACTGCTGAAGGAATGACTGTGCTTTTGCTGTCACTTATTGTCCTGCAGCCTCCTTCCTATGTAAGGGCAGATTGTTGAGAATTACAAGTGACCTCTTGTTGCTAGTCTGTGGCATGATAAAGAACCTCGCAATGAGAAGAAAAAGTGTAGACTGAGTGGGTAAAAAAAAGACGTGACCTCACTCTGATGCACACAACTGACTTAAGAAAAGGACGCAGAGTTCTTCGAAGAAAACGAATGACAGCTTTAAAATTACGAACCCATTGCCTCACAGTCCACACTAAAGCTTCCTTACACAGAAACCAACAGGGCTGAACTACACATAAAGATATATGATTTGGGGTAAACATTGCAAGTGTTTTGACCACACTGGAAGCCAAACAGCTACTGGAGGCTTGATTAATGAGTCACAGTAGTAGCTCACTACTAGTAAACAAAGTGCACTGTCAACAGGGAGTGAATCAGTGACCTATCTGGGTGAAGTTGCTGTTTGTGTTTCAGTGCAATACGAATTTTCCATTACAGCTGGACTGCATGTGGAGGTGAAAATATAAAATAAAAACACTCACTCTTGGCTCTGCAGTGATAGATTGCGTCTGTCCGTTTTCAGTCAGGGCTTCAGGAGGGGGTTCAGGTTTACCCTGGAGTGGCACATAGAATAGTCAGTACCAATAATAAATAATACAGGTTTTTAAAAGCTCATTACATTGTGTACCAACCTGCAGCTTGACATATCCAACACTGTCTCCAGTAGGTACTGGGGCTGGGATTGGAGTCAAGCCAATCCCTGCATACTCATTGCTGGGGTCATCTTCTCCATTAACAGGGCCCACTGTGAGAGTCACACTGGTTGGAGCAGAAGTCAAGGGAAAGGCAGGCTGAGGGGTTGGGGGCAGGGGTCTTTCCTGGATCCAGCTACCTTTACGGGACCCCATTCCACCACCAGACGACTTCCCATCAGGCACCGGGAGCGCCGGCAGAGGTCTTCGCGACAGTGATTCTTGGGAAGGAAGACGAGGCCGGCTCTGTGCCTGCAAGAGGACGGTGCTCTCCTCAAGAGAATGCTGGACCAGCGACAAGAGCCCTTCAGATGGAGGAGCATTACCAATGGCGGATAATGCCGGGAGCAGGTCTGATAGACGGGCCCAGGCCTGTTGAAGTGGTGGAGGAGGATCACCCGAATGACTGGCTTTCCAGGTGGACAGGATCTCAGCCAGTGAGGTGGCCAAGTCCCGCGATGACAGAGAGGAGGCCGAGCAGGAGGCCGTGCTCAGCACTGACTGGACGAGGTTGGAAAGCGAAGCTCTCCACTGCACATCGCCAGACCCATTACTGGAAACAGAAAGGCGGCGAGTGGATGTGGAGGAGGAAGACGAGGAATGAGGAAGGACTTCGATGATAAGAGCCGGCATGTCATAGATGCCACAGTCAGGCTCAGAGGAATCTCGTCTTTGATCGCCACTGCTGGCTCGTTTCTCAGTTCCAGGGATGCAGCAGACCTGGGTGACCTCGTCAACACAGAGGCTGGTGGTGGACTCTGCTGGGGCTAGAGGGACACCTGGGAGTGTAGGGACACTGTAGACTTCATCGACTTCATGACACTGGACATCTGATGTGGACATGTTCAGAGTGATTGTGGGAACGTCATACACCTGCATGGAGGGAGAAGACAGCAGAGGTTTTCAAATTGTGTGATTATTTGGAGGGAAAAGAATTTCTCAAACATTCATAGGACTGCCCCATGAAATAAACGTTGTAGAGTTTCTGTTGCATTGTGAGTGTGTGGAAGTCTAACAACTTAATTTAAAATCATTATTTGAATCTGGAAGAGAAAGCCCACCTGAAATCTGTAAATAAATGCAACAAAGAGCTACTGATCACCAGAGGGTGAGACACGTTTGCACCTCTTAACATCAAAGTGTGTCTACAATCCACATACAGAAACTGCAGGCAGAGAGGAGGACGTACTCAAACAGCTGGCACACATTTTCAAGTAAGATTAAAGGGGAGACCAATGGGGCCAGGGTAGTGGTTGGACACCCGCAGCATGGCCCTCACAAATGGGTGTGACTGGGAAAAAATAGAAACAACATTTGGACTGGAAAGACAAGCTCCCACAGCAAGACAGAGACAGGTGTGGCCTCGCCTTGGAGGGGGTAGGGAGACAGACCAATAATGGAATGTGCAAAGAAATGGTGGCCGGGTTTCCAGTAGTCATCTCTTGTTCATGAATCACTTTGCTTGTACACACATGAATTCCAGAATTTCCCAGGATTTCCAGCCATTTTTTCAGCAAATTACAAGAATGGGTTAAATGAATGAAAAATAAGAATTTCATTAGAGCTCACCAACGGCAAGATAAATACCTTCTAAGAAAGGCATAATGACATCCAGCATTCAAGCATGATGTGACAAAGTAAAATGATATTGCAGCTCTTTGGAAATATTGTTTACAGAGAAAGTAGCATTAATGAAAATAAATCAATAAAAAAGGACAGAACTTAAGGGCTGAACAAAAATATAAATGATTGCATACTGAGAAGAACATACATTTAGATATAAACATGACAGAGAGTCCGTTCTCTGTAAAGTCTTAACAGAGAAGGTGTGTGGTGGTGTATATCTCTGAAGACACGGCCGTCTTTTGCGATTTCCCTTGTTTGTTTTTATTTAGCTGCATTTAGGATGATTTCGGTCTGCGTCTTTTGGCCACAGGGTTCGTCGATACCAACCAATAACAGGACATGGGTGCAAGGTCCATAAAATTAAAGTGATCAGTTCAAAATACTGTCACGAAATCAGCTGTTGCAATAGCCTCTTAACAATTTTAGCAGCAAACTGAGGGGAAAATATTACCTTAGGTTTCCTAACTGCATATCAGTTCCTCACATAGTAATTGTACAATAAATTACAACTTAAAACTTTGATTTCCTCGAGTAAAGCTTGCTCATTTTTGTACCAAGTAGAAAAGTCTACCCATTGATTGTGAAGCAGCACAAAGTTAGGAGTTATCTTTACCTCAGTTTCAGAGTCAGCCTGTGGGGGAACACTGCGAGGGGTATCATAGATGCCATCCTCATCCCCGAGGGCAGATGGGACTGGTCGCTGCCACCTGGCACTGGGAGGGGTATCATATACCTACCACAGCAACAAAAGTAAAAATAATGACTGAATTAACAGGATACTTAACATCACACTGTCCCAAAACAGCTGCTGTGAACTATGAAAACCTGCCAGAATACCTTACAGGAGTAAAAATTAGCTAGCACACAAGCCCCTTCCAACAGACAACTAAAATTAACTTAAAATTAGTGCAAACTAGACAGAGAAAGCATTGTACTAATGTACCTGCTCATCCATAGCATCTGAGTAATCCTGATTTTCCCCATTTTTATTCTGAACATTGCCACTTTTCTCCAGGCCATTGGTTAACCTTTCTTCTTTACTCTGGGGAGTTCCCCTCTGTTTATCCCCTTCTATCTGCAGGTTCGCTGGAGTGGCCTGAGCAGTCGCTTTGGAGACAGAGTTACAGTCAGCTGATGACACTGCAGCTTGTTGTGCATCCTTCCTGGTGACTCCTCTCACTGGAGGTGCTGGTGGAGGAGGCTTGCGGGCAAAATTAGGTGATCCTGGACCCCTGACCTGCCCTGCTCTGAGCAACAAAGGAGACCCCCGATGACAAGCCAAGCCGGGCTTGCCCCTGACAACGGCGGGGTTTTGGGGAACTCCCTTGAGCAGGGCTCGAGGAGATGCTTGGGCAGAGGTTAACTGAGATGGGTGTTGGTGGGCCAGAACTGTAGCCGATGGTCTGTGCAAGCCTGCTCCAACGGGGGTGGGCGTTTGATACATCGCAGGTGTGTCCTTGCTCACTTTGGGCTGGGGGGTTCCACTGATTACAGAGGGGCCATTAGAGCAGAGAGCACTGGCCACAACTCCACCAGTTGGAGACTGGTAAACATCATCACTAGCAAGTGGTGTACCTTTGGGCACCAAATAACAGTCATCTGACTGAGTTGTTAGTGTTTCTCTGGGGATAAGATAAGTTGTGTCTTCTGGTTCATCAGCTGCCCTTGGTACTCCGCCGGGGGAAAGGTACACAGATTCTGAGGCATTGAGAACTCCAGGCTGCCTGGCATGTTTAGCTCCAGAAGGCATGGGGCCTACAGGTATCTGATAAAGCGTTCCTGTTATTTCTGTGCCTCGTCCCCTTAGAGAGGGTGAGCGTGGGCGTCCCACCACCCCAATATCCCAGTCTGGTCTGGGCCGAGTGCCAGAACTAGAGTGCGAACGTGGACGACCACCCTCTACTCTGCGTAGCTCCCCTGTCCGAGAGGCGGCTCCACGTCCCTCTCCAGCAACTGGTGGGGAACGATACACTCCATCTATATCATCTGTGCTACTGCTGACAACGGTCCTGGCCAACGGAAGACCGGGTGATAGGTAGACAGAGTCTTCATTTGGGCCACAACGCGGGTCTGAGCCTGGAGGTGGAGCGGTCTGCAGGAGTCGAAGGCGGTTAGCAGGAGCAATGCCCTGTCTGCCATGCAGGGAGCAGAGCCACCAGCCCGGCCCGCCACTCTGCTCCTGTTCAAGAACCATGAGGATGTCCCCCTTCCGGAAAGCCAACTCCTCTGGGCTTTCCGCTGTGTTGTCAAACAGCGCTTTTGCCAAAACCGTCTGGGAAAGAGGAGAAGAGTTGAAATCACTATAATCAATTGGTTTAGTCATCTAAACACCAAATAGCCACATGAAAAGATTATTTTTTAAATCAGGAATCTAGATCCACACACTCCATCTCACATCTTCACACCACAAACAAACAAGCACATTGAAATGGCAGTGCCAAGTCAGGAGAATAAAAAGGTTGATTGTTTAGAGCTGTTAAATGGAGGGTGAACAGGAGTGAATGGGGGGAGATCTCATTAGATGTGAGACATCAGGACCCAGGAAGAAGACTGGTGAACAAAAAAAGATTAAAAATGCAAAAGACTGAGTCATGTTTATCTTAAAATTCCCAGCTGGGTCAGTAATCATGGCAAAAGAGAGAAAGAAGCACAGTCGGGGAGATCAATGATCAAATGGACACAGAGGCTTAATGGTAATGAGCGGCATGAGAGGGTGGGGGGAGGGGATGAGGGCCACATCTGTCCCTTGCTGTTTAGAGTTTAATTGCCAACCCAAAGCCAGAGAGTCAGGCCCCCTTTCATTTTCTAAACCAACCCCCCTGGGAGTGGAAAGGCTCTAGTGAGCCATGTGGGTCCCCCCCACCCCCAGGGACAGTAATGGAGGCATTGCTCGTAAAATGAGATTAGTCACAAAAGTAAAAACCGGTGAAATCAAATACATATTTGTTCTTAGATTCAAGTTAGTTTTGATCATACTTCACAATTGCAGTGATACAACCAAATGAGGTTAATGAATATTCATGCATGCAACGAGACGATCACAGTACTCACCGAAACAGACATTGCAGCAAGGTTATCAGTTATGTCTCTGAGAAACTATAACTCAAGTATCTAGATCAGTCGGGTCACCCATGTAGATCAGCTGTGGTTCTCACAGATGTGTTAGCGGGCAGAGAGACCCGGTGCCGAGGCACAGCTGGCTCTGGGTAGGACACATCCCTAGATCTGGCTGCCTCGACGTCCCCGTCTTCATACGGATCCTGCAATCCATGTGGAAGCGCTTTTCATGATTTGATCCCAAGCAACACCGTTATAGCAACCGGTTATACAGCCTAAACGCCTACGTTACAACACGCATATGAAATTAAAACAAAGTGGACAGGCAGAGGCAACACCTGTCTTATACTTTCCACGCCCAGTATAACGTAACGTTAGAAGCAACCCGTTCAACCAGCACCAGTTAGCTTAGCATCGTTCACAAGTAAGCAGTGTGCAGTCGTTTTCATGTTTATCTGTTATATTTCTACCCGCAACTTTTATCAAAGATAAATATTAATGCACATTAGGTATAGCTAATAAAGAAAACGTATTTTTGTGTTGCGGCCTAGCTACTAATACTAGCTGACTCGATAACGTGAGCTAACATTGTGTTAACGCTGCTTATCCACATCGACTCGCTGCTGCTAAATCTCAGTTCAACACAATGGATAAAAATCAAAAACCGAGCTGTTTCCCAGTCAACGTTACAACACAAAGTGGCTGCCATAAAATAATTACCGTGCTTTGCTCTTAAGAAAACTAAACTTCCCATCGACGTGCGGTCTCTGATATGTGTAATCACTTCTTTCCAGGCATGAAAATTTGAGGCCATTGGCGTTCAATCATCTTCGATGACAACAAAATTCTATCAGTCTCCTTAGTGGCTGATATGCACTTCGCTGATCTTTAAAGCAAAGAATGTGCCTGAGCATCATGGATTAGACCAATCCAGTCTCTGTGAAATCGTGCAGTCAGCCGCAGCGTGAAACACACAGCTTGTGTGATTGGCTCATTGTTTTGGGTGCGTTTAGGTACATCTGAGCCCGATCGTTAATCACCTAACTCAGCCTCACGCGCTGAAGAAAGCAATAAAAAATGCATTATGCCGACAAAGTCTTTGATAATGGTGATATTATGACTCTCTGTTTAAACAAATACAAAAGCTTTTTATGATTGCAATGTCTTGAACAATATTTTAAAAGCGGCTAAATAAAATGGATACAGCTTGTCAGAGGATTTTATTCTGACAGTGGGACGTTTACCCGGAAACAACTAAATGTAGCACAAGTCAAAGGTTCAAGCTACACAGTTTAGAGTCGTTTATCAAAAACCTTCTCTGTAAATCTTGACTTTGAATCTGCGCGAGCTGCATGGTGAGATAATCATACCATATTCACTTTTTTGACTCAATAGTTTGTCCACCAATCCTGTTGGAGTACTTGACCTTTACCCTACTTTAGAAGTGTTTGCAGGAACTAAGTTTTGTCATTATTTTCTGCTCACAGGTGATGATGAGGAGTGCTTTCAGGTTTCTTAGGACCAATTTTGTTGCTGGGCAAAGAAGTATGTCTCAAAGCAGTCTTGTGGGGAAGGTAGCCATAGTCACTGCCTCCACAGATGGGTGAGAACGACATTGTTTCTACTTCTGTAAAATGTCCAAAACTTTCTCTGGAAGAGAGACTGTGATCAGCTATTCTCACTTATCAATTAACAAAATAAGTGCATATTCATTCATTTGCAGATTTTTTTGTTGGGGAAAATCCAGACATCAAGGATCATGTTGGACAGAATCCTAAAATGCTTCTTATGTCACATTCATGATAACAACTGCTGTAGGCTCATAGTGTTTTCTCTGCATACATTTAGTTTTACTTGTAGAGTGTAATTGTCAAATATTTATGGTGAGCACAAACAAAGCTGCTGCTGCTGATCTCATTGTTTGCTTTGCTTACAATGACAATGGAGCTATATTTCATTCTATTCATTGGTGCCCATTTCCACCTCATCAGGATTGGCCTGGCTGCAGCTCAGGCTCTGGGTAAAAGAGGTGCCCATGTGGTTGTGAGCAGCCGACGGCAGGCCAACGTGGACAAGGCTGTGGCACTGCTGCAGAGCCAGAGCATCCAAGTGACTGGAACCACCTGTAATGTTGGCAAGGGAGAGGACAGAGAGAAACTGGTCCAAGTGGTAAGTTCCTCTGTGTCCCTCAAAAAGATCCAGATATATCAAAAAGTGTGTGGAAATACTAGGTTTATGCATTAATTGGTTATGAAATGTGTTTTTTCTTGTTTTGTTTTTTATTAAACTCACAGGTTTAAAGGAAATAAAGACAATTTGCTCAAAGCAACAGCACACAAGCAATCATATCTTTAATATTTTTTCTCATAACATCTCCATGAAACATCAACATCAGTGGGGGAAAAAGTGAGTCAGCCATTGGCTTTAATAACTGGTTGAATATCTTTTTGCCACAGAAACCTCAAACATTTCCTGTGGTTGCAGACAGACCTGCAAAATGTTCAGGAGGGATTTTGAACTTTTTCCCCCTCAAGTGTTGCTTCTGTTCATCTGCATTCTTCCGTTGTCTGTGAGAACGGCTCTGTTGAAGTCATCTGTTAGGTTTGGGCCTGATGGGGAAAAAGCACATTTTCTTTTACAATCTGAATTCCAGAAAAGTTTAGAGGTTCTTTTAAATCTGAATAAAATGAAAACTAAAATACTTTTAAATCACACAAGCCAATATTTTATTCATAATATAACATGGAGAATGTCCCAACTTTTCTGGAATTTGGTAGTAAATCAATCAGGAGTAGTTTTGCAGTGATGTTGAAGGTCATTATCCTAATGCATGATGATTGTTCTGCAGAGTGGGATAATGTCCAGCTGTCCAGGTTTCCTCTATTTCACTTAACCTTTGCACTATTTATTGTTCTGTATGGAAGATGTGTGGAAGGCCCCCTCTGTGCTTCAATCTGCGTCCTACCTTAGTTTTGGCAGCTCATAAATGTTTTCTCAGCAGCATTGTGGTGCGTTAAGGTGCACTTTGGAAAACCTCAAGCATTCAGTTTAGTTTGTATTGGAAAGCAGTGGCTTTCTCCATTGCGTCCCTCCATGGAAACTTCGCCTCTCCACATGGAAACTATGTCTTTTCAAATGATTTGTGTATGGTAGACTCATAAAGTGGAGATGGTAACTAGCTCCCAATGATTCCTTCGGGCCTTTAGTCTTATTCTGGGCTTCCTTTTGTACTTTTATTAAGTATTTTGTGTCATGCTTTTGGACTCGGCAGAGTGCCCTCTTCTGGGTTTGCAATTATAGACCGTTTGTTTTGTCTGAGACTGTCACTAGAAATGTATTTTTGCAAGTTTCCACTTTGATTCAAATCAACATCTCTTTACTTTCTCATCAGGTTGTCAGTGTTTCATTTCTCGTTTATCAGTATTTGTAACTTGTCTCGTGTCACGTTGGATGATTTGTTGCAACCTAACTCAGAAGTTCAGTCTGTGTTTGGCCCAGGCTCTGGATCAGTGCGGGGGCATTGATATCCTCGTGTCCAATGCAGCTGTCAACCCTTTCTTTGGAAACATCATGGACTCCACAGAAGAAGTGTGGGATAAGGTACATTTATGAACCAGAATCTGTAAAAAATTTTGCAAAATATTGAAGGCTCCTGTTGCCCTCTGTCTTTCATTTATTTGATAATAAAATAATTCAGTGCATCGCTCCAGCAAGTAGTGTCATCAGTTCTATGTTTCTTTCCAGATTCTGGCTGTAAATGTAAAATCAGCTTTCCTCCTGACTAAGGCGGTGATGCCTCACATGGTGAAGAGGGGGTGAGAGACAAGCTAGATGGCAATACTTGTACTAAATGTCCCAAAGGACTGAATATAAAACCCTCCACTCTATGTTTGTGACTATTTTGACCTGTATGTATTTTCCTTTTTAGAGGGGGAAATGTAATATTTGTGTCATCTGTGGCTGCATATCAACCTATGCAGGTCAGTAAAATGTGACGGATCAATTTATTTGAAATGTTACATATAGCATTGATGTATTTGAATCTAAATGTAGCATGTTAAATGTCCACTACATCAGAATATGTTTATTTTGAGCATTTCACTCATTTTCTGTGAACTGATTCCTTCCTTTATTTAATTCCCTGATGTGTTTATTTGAAAAGTACCATTATGGGTTGAATTAAAATTGACTGTATATCTGCAGGCCTTGGGTCCTTACAGTGTGAGTAAGACAGCCCTGCTGGGTCTAACCCGGGCGCTTGCTCCTGAGTTGGCTCAGAGCAACATAAGAGTGAACTGTGTGGCCCCTGGAGTCATCAAGACCCGCTTCAGCTCTGCGGTGAGGAGACAAACACAGATTTTTAAATGAAAATTTTTTATTTGTTGATTTCTTAATGCCTTAGTCTGCACTCACAGTAGGTAAAACTCACAAGTACCAGGTTGGACCCCTTGTGCTTTCAAAACTGCCCTAATTCTCCACAGTTCCTCAGAGATTTTGGTCCATATGATGGCATCACACACTTTCTATAATTTAGCTGGCTCTAGTTTTGGTGAGTGTGTGTGCCCCAGTTTCCTGTTCTTAGCTGACAGGAAAGGCACCCAGTGTGGTCGTCTGCTGCTGTAATGGTATTCTGCATACCTTGGTTGGAACCAGTGATTGAGTTGGTTGCCTTACTACCATCTTCAACCAGTCTGCCCATTCCTCTCTGACTTCTACCATTAACAAGGCATTTTGGTCCATGCAGAAGTGGCTCACTGATATATGTTCTCTCTGTCAGGCTATGCTCTGTAAGCCCTAGAGGTGTGTGTGTGTGTGTGTGTGTGTGTGTGTGTGTGTGTGTGTGTGTGTGTGTGTGTGTGTGTGTGTGTGTGTG
>JAOXYM010000005.1:13223552-13254321 GCA_028567055.1 Leptatherina wallacei
CTTCTTCAATTCAATTTTCCTTTATTTATAAAGCGCTTTTCATGCAGAAGCAACACAAAGTGCTTTACATGGTAAAAACTATTTTTAGACAAAAAAATAATTTAATGGGAGGGTATGAATAATTTTGCAGACGACTGTATATGTACAGAACAGCATACGGTCTCATATGTTAGAATTGTAATATTGATTTCGCTTCAAAAGTAAACTATCAGTGGTCAAGAAACAAATTACCTTGATCAATATATCAGCTGAAATTAGTTATTTAGTGTCAAAAATTGACCCACAATTGATCAGATTATAGTCTGTTATTCTATAGAAACTATAAGATTTTTCACTTAGTTTGTATTCAGCAAAATGAATACAATCAACAAATGACATAAAAAACGCACCAAGAGTTTGTCCTTTAAATAATATTTAGAGTATATACATGCTTCACTTGGTAAGCACACATATTGTGATCTCAATTCTTAAAAGAAAAATCTTTCTCTAGAGAAAATTTATGCTATCACATCATTTTAATGATGACAAGCATCATTAAACCTTTCAACTTCAAGTATCAGTTATCAGTGATAGCGGTAATTATTCTGCCTGTGTCTGAGTCAAAGACACACCAGCATGAACTTTGCCCTGTTCTGTTCTGTATCTGCATTATCACTAGGTTACGGACAAAGTCCAAATTCTGGGTTACACAAAGGCAGTTCGGGCATTTTTGTCTTTCCAAAACACCGCTCAAAATATAAGGCTGTGAGAAGACAGCGAAAGAAATATGGATGCTACATCGTCATTTTTCAAGTAAGTGAATAATTAATTTGAACTTAGTTAAGATTGCATGGATTTCTTCAACGATGACAAACAAAATGCCACGCAGCTGTTCGAGCCTCGGAATGCATTGACTGTCAAAATATTTCCTGTTATAATGGATATGCGGATACCTGTTCAAGTTATAATAACAGAGTAATTGTTAAGTACAAAAGATAGGAACTGAGAAAAACCATTACCTTCCTAAGTCCAATTTTGAGGAAAACAGTAGAAAACAAATAGATGTCAATAATGAAATCAATAATAGTTGATTTCCATTTAGTAGCTTGTGGTTTTTTGTGCAAATACCTTAAATTAAGGGGGAGTGGTAGCCCAGTGGTTACAGAGGTGGGCTTAGGTCTGGAGAACCCAGGTTTGAGACCTCAGAGTGGCAACAGAGGCGAACCCCTTGGACTCTTGGGCAAGTTCCCTTAACCCCCCACAACTGCCCCCTGGTTGCCAAAACATGCCAGTCCACTACTCTCTTTTACACCTAGAGATGGGTAAAATGCAGAGTTTAATTTCTTAATCGGGATAAAAGTTCTATTATTATTTTTATTTACTTAAACATGATGAGAGCAGAGCCACTGCTATCACTGTGCTCCATGTTATAGCAGGTCACAATGTCTGAACCTCAGAGAAAGGAACAAATGTCAAATTAATTCCTTTATGTCCCTGTTCGGTCTGTCCTCAGATCTGTGACCAAGCGAGTGTGGTCACCAACCCAGAGACCCTTCAGAGTGTGCTGTCACAAGAGGGAGACAAAGAAAGGAATTACAGCCGGGACCTTGGAAGAGTTGAAGGAAAGGGTAAGCACAGCATAAAAGAAAATATTGGCTTTGGCTAAACCTGTTTGTCACAAATGCTATAAGTATTGAATTTTAGTAACATAATCAGATACAATGTAAAAGATCTACAAAGAAAAAAAGAGTATTGTTAAATTTTTACAACAATAAGATAAGTAAAATGATTAATTGACAAGTGGATTTAGACAAAAAGGGTATCCTATCCTATATCTTATAGAGAATACTTCTTCATCTTAAGGCTTACATCAGCTTTGATGGACTACTGATGATGTCAAAATAGATGACATGTGGTGAAGTTACACTCCCAGTGGTACAAAGATAAGATATTTACAGGGAAGCATAAGGTCAGATTACAGTTCTTTATTTGTAACAACCACTAACATGAAGGTGTTAAACTTTATAAGGGAAATGTGTCTGAAATGTCATTAGATTGTTGCATATTTATCATCCAACAAATAAGCATGTGATGTTAATTGATGGTGCATTAAACTTTTAGATAATGGCTTGCTGCACTGGTTATGGCTATATGGCGCATAACTAAACTAATGTTTAAGTATGACTCAAAAATAATAGCATTTGCATTGCTTTATTTCTGTGAAATAAAAATAAAAAAGACCTACTAATGTTAAGTTTGCTAACTTTGGTCTAACATATGGTGTTTTTACTAACTAAATCAGAGGTGGTTTTCTGGTAGACATATATATATTTTTTTAAATCTCAGAGCTTATGTTATTATATCAACAAAATACAATCCAAGGAAAAGGGTATTCTAAAAAGTATTACATTTCAGTGATTGCACATTTAATATTCAAAGGTTTTGAATATCTTTTGCCAGCTTTTTTTTTTGGGATCTACAACAATGTATTTGTGGTTGTGTAAATGTCGTGGCAGTTGATTATGCACGAAGAAAAAGATTTTGACTGACAGGGAGGACGATCATGTCTTTAGCCAACTACTGTTATAGAAAGCCAACAATCCAGCTGTGTTCATTCCTAAACTTTCAGCTCTAAAAGTTCTGCAATCCACCTGAATCCAAGTCTAATTTACTGAACTACTATTAAAAACATTATTGTTACATATGGATGTGAAAAATATTTATTTAGATGTCCATGTCCCCGCTGTTAGGTATGCCAGGCTTTGCTGCTGTCCCTGTCTACAGTATCTCTGTATCTGGTTTGCGAGGAAGATGGTACAGAAGTGGACTCTGACGAGTTCCTCATGACCATACCTGACAACACGATGCTCATGGCGCTGGAGCCTGGGCAGACATGGAAACCACAGTCGGTATGTTGTGTACAGACATCACGTTACTCATCCTAAGCTTGTCAATATTATATCATACATTTATAAACCCAGATTTATTACCTCCAGCAGTCTATGCTTTTTGACTATAACAGTGTCTGTTTTTTCTAATTCACCCACAGGGTTCAATTGTGCTCAAAGACCACAACAAGCCTCGTACTGGCAAGGACATAGCGCGAGTCACCTTTGACCTTTACAAAATGAGCCCCAAGGATATGTTTGGCTCCCTGAGTGTGAAGGCCACATTTCAAGGCCTGTACTCTGTGAGTGCTGACTTCCAGTGTCTGGGACCCAAGAAAATCCTCAGGTAAGCTCAATTTTCCCATGGTGGCTTACTGCTACATATCTTTACACAGGGAGAAGTGGTAATGAAGTATTTTCTGTAAGTGAAGCAATCAATGAAACGCTGAAAATAATCTTTTTAAGTCTTACCTTTATAAACTTTATAAAAAACTTAGTTTAAGCATGAGAAAAAAGGCATTTTGTTCTACATCAAATTGGGGCCTGTGACTTTATTATGTTAAACTGATGCATTGTACCAGTAGATTTTACTGTTGCAGGCAGTGATGATGATGCTAGTTTGATCTGCCTCAAATAAAGCTGATTACTTGAGTTCAAATTATTCCAACCAACGCGTCAGCTAATTTAAGGATAGATGATACTTCTCTACAGGTTATTGTAATGTAGTATATGACTGTAGCTTGCAGTAAAGGCCAGTGAATAATAATTGGAGTTTCCATCCCAAACTGGTAACATTTCTATGTTGATTCTATTTTCTAGAGAAGCACTGCGTGTAGCCTCCACCCTCCTTCAGGCCGCCGGACACCTGCTTATCACCTCTGCCTCCATGATCCGCCGGATTATCGAAGGTGCTGAGCTTTTGCAGCCACAAAGGGCAGAGTACACTGCAAGCTGGAATTGACAAGAAACCCTTTTTATATATGTATTATAATAGACGAGTGCTGATATCTTTCACCTTTATGGCTAAAAGCCTGTTTGAGATGTTCTTAATTCACTCTTATCGTTAAACTGGCTACCAACAGTATTGGAAAAAAAATTGTTTACTTCACCATGATGAATGGAAATGAATTACTTTAGTAACATAAACATCTTCAGGAGTTCCTGTTAATAATGATTGTAGCTTTGTGAGTGTTGATTGTATGACTGTGTACCATAATTACTTGGACAGTATCTTATGAATATAACAGTCAAAAGTAAAAAATATATTATTAGAAAGAGTATTGGAAAAGGATGGGGTTTTTTCTTATTCTTTATTGTGCAATATATTTTACAAAATATCCCAGACTTGTCATATATTTTTGTTGAATCAATGTAAATGATTTTTGTTTCTATTTGGAGAACACTGTTTTTTAACGAAACAAACTAGTTATATTTCTATTGATCTTAAACATAACTGTGTTCTTTCTGAAATGTTTATGTAAGAGAAAAAGTCAAATAATTTGATGTAACTAATCTTCAACATGCATTCTTTAACATGCACTGAATTTGTTTTAATTCAATGACAATATAAACAAATAAAGAAAAAAGTCCAGCACAAACAGGCTCATCAATGTGCTTCTTGACTGCAAATCTTTTAACATTAACAAACATGTGAAGCAACAATAAATTTGATAGAACAAAACTTTTTTTAACAAGAATTTTTAACATTTTCTCAACATCCTAGTAAACGGGCAACATTTCCCACTGTAGACCAGAGGATTCAGCCTAATTGCTCACATTAAGACATCTTATCTCTACTCCTTCGCACTCTTCCCGTCCTCATAGCTTCTACTCCCCTCAAATGCCATCATCTTGGTTGTGCAGACATCATTTGTATTTTGATGCTCTTTCACCAGCGCTTTCATGCATTGACGGTACCTGACGGTGGCCAGAGCCCGCTTGTGTTGCTCCTCACTCATCCAGCGAGGTCTTGATTTCTTGATGTAATAGCGCGTGTCACCGAACCACTGAACCAAAACATGGCGTGGGATGCCAGTCAGCACTTCCAGATGCTTGTAGTACTCGCTGTTGGGATACTGGCAGTTAATGAAAGCCATCCTCAATATCTCTAACTGACCCTCCGTCTTTACATAGCAGTATGACCGAAGGGGACGTATATCATGATCATCCTGGGGTTGGGTAATAGTGAGAGGGTCAATTGCAACAAGAAGACTGTTGTCAACTCTGGCGATCTCTTTTAGTTCGCCTGCGTCCAAGACTATAGGTTCGGTCTGTGGATCTCCCTCCAGCCCGTTGTCCAGTTCTCTTTTCCACTCCAGGGTGCTGTTTACGGAGATCGTAGGAATATTTGGGGTGTTGTGAGGACCGTCAGCTCTATCCAGGAGGTCAGTCTGGTTTTCATTCAGTGGAATGGTGTTTGTTTGGCTCTGAGGTTTGATGATGAGTAAAGCATTAATATCTAGTGGGATATCAAGCCCAAATGGGTTATCCAGGGCATAACTCTCTTGGATATTTAGTCTTTTCTTTGCCCTCTTTCTCTTCTTGGTACAAGATGCTCCTACTGGCATAGCACATATTGGCTCCCTGTGCCCACCTTCAACACTCTTAGCCTCTGCTTTTGCTGCTCCCTCTATGATACCTTCATTATCATCCACCTTTTTCCTCTTTCTCTTGCCCGTCACAGCCACTCTGTTCCGCTTTCTTGGAGTGTTGATTTTTCTTTCTTCCACATTTCTGTTCTTCTCTTGCACCATGGGTTGCTCTTGCTCTGTATTTGTCTTCTTGTTGGTGGTTACGTTTCCTTCAATTGTTTTTTTCTCCTTTGCACTCTGTTCCTTTCCTTTCTTCTCCTTTTTTTTATTTCCTCTGTCATCAGTGAAGCCTTCCTTCATCTCTTTGGGTTGTTCTTTAGTTACCTCAGCATCACCCTGACTGAATCTGAACTTGCTCCACATGTCACGGATGTCCTTAAAGTCCCAGCTGATACCATAGCGAAGCCTTTCTGCCATGAACCACACCTTCACCTGATCTGGATGCAGTGAGCAGCGTTGCGCCAGTTCAACGCTTTGTCTATGTGTCAGGTACGGGAACTTGTCAAAGGCTTTGTTCAGCTCTGCTTCTTCGTCCAGCTGTAGGTTGATCTGATGCGCGTCCACCCATAGAAGCTGCTTACTTTCTGACACCAGGGGGAGACACACTGGGTTGTTTAGGTGGATGCTGGAAGTCATGGGATCAGTCATAATGTCTGGTGAAGCTTGAGCCACATCAAGAGTATTAGCCGTTGTTTGTCTGGTCCTGGGGAGCTTTATGTTGGCGATCTGCCTCATTTTAGTCATTTGTGGGAACAGTTCCTGGAAGGAGATGACAAACAGAGAAGTTTAGATTTTTTTAATTCATTGTCAAGCTGTTGCTTGGTGTGGTATTTTGGGAACATCTAACTGCTAGTTAACATGAGATAGTTTAATAATCCAGACCCAGAAGATGAAAACAAACCAAAAGCCAGCACATGTGAACGTTACATCTGTAATTTTGTATATGTACGACCCCAATACTGAAAATGTGGAAACACTATGTTAAAACGTTGATTAAATAGATTATGCACTGATTTACAAAATCTGAAAAAGCAATCATTGATTCATATTAGAACATATAATATTTATCCAATATTGACAGAACCAGCTCAGTTTTGACAAATCAATGAAAAAATATGAGCTCATTTATAATTTGATGGCAGCAAAGGGTACAATCTGCTCAACAGTCCTGAATCTTCTTTGACATATTTGTGTTTCACAGGGCATCAAATGTTTTTGGGGTGGTAAAAGGTGTGTTGTACAGCCAAGCTTTATAATCAAATATATTCAATATTCAAAGTCTGCAATTTTAGGTTTAAAACATCATTTTTCCACAATTTACAGACAAAATATTTTGGACATTATTGAACGTCTTCCCTTCTTTACTTCTACGAGACTCTGCCTCTTTAGTACTACTTTTACACCTAATTGTTTTACTTAAATATGGCCAGATAACCCAATGACCTGTAAATGTTCCTCCACCTATTTCTTTTTGGTGCCACCTTTCCAGGTTTCTGTTGCCCCTGTCCCAACTTCGTTGAAGCGAGTCTTTGTAGGATTTTTTTTTTAAATGATATAGCTACAAAATTTTAACATGTGATTTATTTTCTATATTCTACTGTAAACAAATTTTAGATTTTTTCCCCCCAATATTTTGGGAATTGGGCGCGAATGGCCCTCTACTCCTAATGCCCAGGAGGAAAGGCGCAACATAAAATGCAAATTAATTTAATAATACCAATGACACTGATTAAATAACTCTTGAATGGATGATGAAATAATCGTATATCTGGGCTAAAAGTAATTTGCCGCACAAATTCTTAACACACTCTAACGTTAGCTAATACAACTTCTTGCACATTGTGTTATCATCCTAATATGACAAAATGAGTACATATTAACTACTATAAACTTTAGTATAATAACACTACCAATTGTTCATTACCTTCCTGGATGATTCTGTTGCTTTCTTCCACTCCTGCTAATTGTTTTTTAGCACTAGTGCTAACGCAACTGGTAATGTCAGTTTAGCAAACTCGTGCAAAATGCGCCGCTTCAGCTAGCTTACTAACAATTAGCCCAACTTTTTAACAGTTCATATCTTACCTCTCTGACAACAGTGTTGGAAATAATAATAAATATTTTAGATAGTTTGGCGTTTCCACCTTCAGCAGTACAGAAATATAATAAATAGAAGTATGGCCCTTCTTAATATTCCTAATGACCGTCCACGTGAAACCGTTACACACTCATCGACACTAATCCAAATGTGCTCACATTTTCGGGCCATCCAGTTTATTATTCTTTCATAATAGGATCATGTTATATAAAAATGGGATATTTACCGTTTTGACTCTTTCTAGATAATATGGTTTAAATTAAATACAAGACGAAGAAAGCAATTTAAGCAATTAAAAAAAAGTCCCCTTTAGCAGCCAGTTGTGGGTCAGTTTAATGCATAACTATTTCCATAAAAAAAGACGTAAATAAGAGTGAAAACTTGCAAATGTAAACTTTTTTAACCATGTTTTTTTTTTTTTGCAATGAATCTTTTACAATACTATTGGAAAGCCTGTTCATTTCCCCTTTAAGCAGAGTGTGTATGTGGGTTGTGCCCATGAAAAACCTGAAACATCTCTGACAATGCCAAACAGCTTATTCTGCTACTATTGGTTGGTGTCTTTTATTGGATGGGCTGATTAAAGTTTGAGGAAACAAGACATAGGCAATTTTAAAATGTCTCAATTTCACAAACAGTGGCCTCAGTAGCATGTGGAAGAACCATGGACCGTCACAACAGCCTGTCAACTGCTGTGGGATGGCATCCCATTCTTCATTGTGCAAATGGCACAAACAGAACACCCAAGCTGATCCCACAAGAGCCAACTCTTCCAGTAAGGGTGATGTCGCCTCACATCATAACAGCTGCCTCCACCGAAAGCTGTCACTCTATTGGTGTGTTTTCCATGTCTTCTCCATACTTTGACCATATGATATTAACTGATATTGGAGCTGGATCCATGCTCACAGGTGCTGCTAATCAGGTGCCAATCAGGCATTGATTTCTAGCACATGGTATAACAGGAGTTCAAAACAGGAGTCAATAGTATAATAGTAGAGTTTAGCAAGAATGTCATGGTTGCAACCCATATACTCAACTCTACCGGTCATCCCTGAAATGCATCTATATTCTAAATGTGGTGCCATTTTAAAGGGACATAAACAGGCTTTCCATCAATATAATATTTGTTGACAAAAAAACATTTTTACAGCAAAAAATGTTTACTGTCCTCATCAAATACCCCTGTGGTGGAGGGCTGTTAAGCATCTGTTTGCATGTACTCATACACCACCCAGTGTTCAAATAAATGAATATCCTCATGTATGTTCAATGGCTGCCACAACAAAGCTGTCTTCTTTCAGATTAACTCTGTTGATGAACTCCACAACTATATAAACTTATTTTTATACAATTTATGCTCACAAATAACAGTTTTAACTCTTCTAAAGAGATTTCTACAAAGGTCAATTCACTTTTAAGAGTAGAGTGTTGTTTTTATACTTTCAACTGCACATTCATTTTTCTTGTCCATGAATTTTTACAGTTTTAAAGGTTAACTGATAAGGTGCTGTAAAAATTCTTCAGGGAACATATATGGCACTATTGAACAACCATAAAAGTTTATAGCTGTCACTGTGGACAGTTTAAAGAAATGTTTGTACTGTGAAGGAGGCTCAAGTTGTCCCAGTTCACTGCTAAGTAAGAAAGATACAAATTCAAGACTATTATCTAATTCAGAAGTTGAGGACCTAGGGGGCGATATCTTCTAAGACCTTATTTCTTTTGCGAACATGTCGGACACTGTACAGGTTCCAAATGGATCCAAAAGTATTCTCTGTGATTTGTGCCCAGAGGAGGACAGGAAACCTGCGCGGAAGACCTGCATGAAATGTGAGATCTCCATGTGCGTCCAGCACCTGCAGGCCCACCTGACGAAACCTTTGTTACTGCAGACTCATCCTCTGACTGAACCCATGGATATAGATAGCAATGCTAAATGTCTTCTCCACGGCAAACCCCTGGAGTACTACTGCTTGGATGACATGACCTGCGTCTGTGTTTCCTGCGCCATTGAAGACCAGCACCGCCAACACAATATGAAGACCTTCCCCACAGCCCACAAGGAGCTCATGGAGAAACTCCAAGCTGAGCAGCAGGTATTAAAGGAGAAAACTGATAATAAATCTGGTGTTCTGGAGAAGTGGGAGAAGAGTGAAAGAGAGAAGCTGGGTCGTTGTAGTGTGCGTCTTGTTGAAGCAGTAACTAATCTGCGGGACATTTCTCTGACCAGTGTCCAGAGTTCAGTCTCTGCTCGTATGGTGTCCATCAGAACCAGTAAGAGCAGCATGCAGGCAGCCCAGAACGAGAAGGACACCTTCAGATTCCTGCAGATGTATTCTCAGGTGCATCAGGATGTGGAGAAAGCCAAAGCTGCGGACCTGAGGAAAGGGTTGGAGCCTGGAGAGGATCGTGATAACCTGGTGCAGGAAATAAGACAGAATGGTGAAAAGATGTTGGAGCAAGCGTCACAGTTCTTAGGATCATTATTGGCTCTGGTTGACCCTGAAAACCACCAGGAGCTCCTTGCTACTCGCTCAGACCTGATCTTTGAACCGCATATGTTGGGATCTAGCATGTTTCTCTCCAAAGACAATAGGAAGGTTTTCTACAAGCATTCGCTGGGACCATGTTCTGCTACTCTTCTTATTCGTAGTAAACAAACAGCTTCTGACTTTCAGAGCTGGATAGTCAGTCTCCCCAAAGAGTCTGACTGGATGGTTGGAGTGAATGATTGCTATATGAGAGACTTCAGAAATAACCCTACTTATGGGTTACACTGTGAAGACGACCACCTTCGCTATCTTTCAACCACTGAGTATGTAAACCGATCTAATGCTGTTTCAAAATCTAGAAATATCAGGGTTCATTCTTCCTTGATCAGACATGAGAACATGGATGGAGATGAGCCTGTACCCCGACCTGAAAAGGTGGAGGTGTTTTGGAACTTGAATTCTTCAACATTATCCTTCTTCAACAGAACTGGACAATACCAGAGAGAAAAAATAATCACACTTCAGATTAGCCTCAGTCACAAGGGCCTGGTTCCCTTTGTCCGACTGGGGAAAGAAAATATCCAGAGGTGCCCCCAGAAGGAATGGCAGTGCTCATGTGGGTTGGTTTACAACAAAACCGACAATGGTTACAGCAGGGGAATGCATCGGTTCTCTTTTCAGGCAAACTGCCGCTGTGGTAATGTTCTTGGGGGTCCATGCATCACAGGGGTGGTTTGTGAACTGTGCTAACTGGTGATATTCTGCTTTTAGTGTCATTAAATGAGTATAAATGTATACGTCTTAAGTTGCCGTCAAATGCCTGCAATGTAATACATCATACATAATAAACTAGTGAGATGATGGTTTTAAGAATACAAAATGTACATGGATATAGGTAATCCTCTATCTTCAGATGAATATTTCTTTAATGAAATGATATATTTTGTTTTGGGACTTGTTTTTAATGTAGCAACGGCCATTTCTTTTCCAGCTCTGATCTTTCCAATTCTTTCTACCTGTTTCTTGAGAGTGTTTGTCTCCATCTACTGGTTGAGAATATGTACCCCTCACAAGTTAGTGTATCATAGTATAAACTATTTTTGGTCTAATGCAGTCTGACAAATTAATTGAATACATTTTTTAAAAGTATGTATTATGTATCTTATAAATATTGCAAATGACTTCAGTGATAATGGAGCCTGTAAAATATCAGACATATAGTGATTAAGTAAGTAAACAGCCTCACTATGATCAGGAAATTCACTGGATAGTCACACCTTTTCCTGGTCAATTGTGCAGGAGTGCATTTATCTGGTTATGTGTAACAGTACAAACCCATTATTATAAAAAATATTCTTTCTTTGCTTAGAATTAATCTTAATTGCTTGCTGCATAAACTTGGCTTCAACGTGCAAATCCCGCATGGATTCTTGAAGGATTTGGTGTCAGTTTTTGCTGAAAGAGATTTGTGTTAAATATATTACATATTAAGTTATCATAAATTACTTTCCTAATTTCACATTGGCCACCAATTAACTAAGACCAGCCAATATCCTGCATATAAAGAACTTCAGGAGCAAATGTTTTCACAACTCATGGATCAACTCTCTCACTAGTTGGCCTTTGTCTATTGTGTGAGAAATGCAACTTAACTTGAAAGTCAATAAACCGACAACCTGCATGACTCCACCCCTTCACTGTTTGATAGAGTAAATATATATCAGGAAGTCTAAACTGTTGCTCGGTGCTGTTGTGGCAGGGAAGACGCAGACTAAAAATTTGTCTGAACTACGGACAAAATTCAAAGAACAATTTAAAAAACTCGATTTCATGATCAGTTTTCCTACTAAAGAATCAACCTAAGAAGATCAAGGAGGACTTTAAGGACTTTATTCAACACTGAATATCATTTAAACAAATCAAACCAGGATCTTGCTCTTGAAAATATGTCTGACAACATACCAAAGAACCCACAAAGTATTCTCTGTGAAATGTGCCCAGAGGAGGACAGGAAACCTGCACGGAAGACATGCATGAAATGTGAGATCTCCATGTGCGTCCAGCACCTGCAGGCCCATCTGACCACACCTGTGTTGCTGCAGACTCATCCTCTGACTGAACCCACGGCTTTGGATGGCAACAGTAAATGTCCTCACCATGGCAAGCTCTTGGAGTACTACTGCTTGGATGACATGACCTGCGTCTGTGTTTCCTGCGCCATTGAAGACCAGCACCGCCTGCACAATATGAAGACCTTCCCCACAGCCCACAAGGAGCTCATGGAGAAACTCCAAGCTGAGCAGCAGGTATTAAAGGAGAAAACTGATAATAAATCTGGTGTTCTGGAGAAGTGGGAGAAGAGTGAAAGAGAGAAGCTGGGTCGTTGTAGTGTGCGTCTTGTTGAAGCAGTAACTAATCTGCGGGACATTTCTCTGACCAGTGTCCAGAGTTCAGTCTCTGCTCGTATGGTGTCCATCAGAACCAGTAAGAGCAGCATGCAGGCAGCCCAGAACGAGAAGGACACCTTCAGATTCCTGCAGATGTATTCTCAGGTGCATCAGGATGTGGAGAAAGCCAAAGCTGCGGACCTGAGGAAAGGGTTGGAGCCTGGAGAGGATCGTGATAACCTGGTGCAGGAAATAAGGCAGAATGGTGAAAAGATGTTGGAGCAAGCGTCCCAGTTCTTAGGATCATTATTGGCTCTGGTTGACCCTGAAAACCACCAGGAGCTCCATGCTACTCGCTCAGACCTGATCTTTGAACCACAGAGTGTTGTTCCCAACATGTCCATGTCTAAAGACAAGCGCATGGTTTTCTACAACAGCTGGCTGGGAGAATGTTCTGGCACTCTTCTAATCAGTAGTACCCAGTCAGCTCCCAACTTACAGAGGTGGGTGGTCAGTCTCACTGAAGAGTTTGACTGGATGGTTGGGCTGTGTGACAAACAGTCCATGAAGAACTTGATGAATGGACCCATATATGGACTGTACTGTGAAGATAACAGGCTTGGCTGTCTTACAACAGAGTATGATGATTGTCCTGCTGCACCGTCCAATTCAGGAGGCTTGGGACTACAAAGCACCGGCAAGACCAAAGAGGGGAAGCCATTTAGTGTGTTTTCCACATTCCTAGCAAATCAGTCTGAGGACAAAGAAGAACACCCCCCACGACCTGAAAGGGTGGAGGTGTTTTGGAACTTTGCTGCATCAACACTGTCCTTTTTCACAAGAACTGGACAATACCAGAGAGAAGAGATAACCACAATTGTGATGAGCCTCAACAACGGGGATCTGGCCCCCTTTGTTCACCTGGGGAAGCAAAATGGGCAATCTAGAGGCCGCCAGCAGCGGCAGTGCTCTAACTGTAAGACGTTTTCCTCAAATAACCAGTTGAATTGCAGCTATTGTGGTTATTTGATGATGGGCCCATGCATCTCAGAGGTGGTGTGTCAGCTTTGGTAATTGTTGAAATTCTGCTGACCATTGAGTGTAAATGTAACAGACTGTTAGGTTGGTGTCAAATGACAACAACGTGATAAATAATGAGGAATAAAATTATAGGATCATTTGAAGTTTATTTTCTTTCCTAAATGTATTTTCATTGGTATTAATTTTTAGAGATTTACTTTCAATGAAGCATCAAATTCCTTGTGTCTCAGTTGTGGTATTTGTTTGATTTGATCGGTTTGGGCATTTTTATCTGAATCTATTTGTGTTAAAATCTCAGCTTTTATGTCATGCAACAATAATTTACATGTAATCAGCATAACAATGAAGCTCAATCATTCTGTTTAACATAATAAATGTAAGTGATCAAATTAATAAAAACAGTTAAATGTGAAAATGTGGAATATTTAATTGACTATTTTGAATAGAAATACAGTATTTTCATGTTTTGGCAACACAAAACTGTAAAAAATGAATGAAAAATGAATGTGTAAGGGAGATACCATGAAAACAACTTTAAATACCATTTACCTTATATGCTACAGGGAATTAGAAATACCCTTCAACTATATACCCCCGCCCCCAACTTTTGTATTATGAGCAGCTAGACCAGAAAAGACAAAGAACCACAAACACACTCTTATTGAGTAACACTTCTTCTATTGATTAAACTCTTCAGTACTCTATACTGTTTGTGGTCTCAGATCAGAAAATACCCAGAAGGAATGGCAGAGCTCATGTGGGATATATTACAACAAAGCTGTCAATTGCAGGCAAAATGAATAAATACATAGAGGTATGTATTATGGTATCGGTTTTCATTGAAAGAGGTTTAGAGAGACCCACATTAACATTATTACATATTGTTATATAAATTACTGTCTCAGTTTCACAGTCGGCCTTCTTTTAATTAAAACAGGCCAATTTCCTTTGCACCTCAGAGAGAAATGTCTTTGCAAACCTTAGATCAGTTCTCTCTCCAGTGGGTTTTTATTTGTTCATTTTGTGAGAAATGAAACCTAACTGCAACGCCCATAAAGCCGTTGCAGGCAGCCTGTCCGACTCCACCCAATCACTGTGTAAATATTATCTGAATATCAATGCTGTTGCTCGGTGCTCATCTGGCATAGCAACATACCAAAGAATTTTACACCTTAGTCAAGTTTTGACTAACATTTACTAACATTTACCTTTTGTCTTAAATGCAGTATTTGTTTTATTTGATCAGTTTTAGAAGTTTGTCTGCATCTACTTGTACTAGAAAATCTGCCCCTACACCATGCAACATTACATTACAGTGCATCTGGGTAGCAACAATAAAACAAAAGCATTTTGTTTCATAGGAACAATGTGAATAATCTAATCAATAATAAAAGCAGTCAAAAATGAAGATATGGAATGTTTTATTGATTTTATGTGAAATGAAAAGAGATTATTCTTGTTTTGGCAACATAAAACCTTTCAAAATCTCCCAATAATGTTTAACAGCAAAAATATGAAAAACAGCCTAAGAAACTACCAAGTGCTTGACATTAAAACATTTCCAGTGCTGATGGTAAAAATCTAATGAAGCTAATCCCAAAGAAATACCATTTACCTTAAAAATGACAGGGAATCATGAATTCATTTGAATAAGTGCATGAACAACCTAAACCCCAACAAACTTTGGTAATAATCATGAGCAGCTAAGACCAGAGAAGACAAAGAACCACAAATACACTCTTATTGAGTGAGACATCTTGTATTAATTAAACTCTTCAGTACTATATACTGTTTGTGGTCTCAGATTGTACTCGCATTCAGCATATGAAAGTATGACACTATAGTCTCTATTTTTTAAGACTGAGCCTGAGACTATTAGACTCAAATTAAACAGCATTAAAGTGCAAAATGTGGATGATGGAATGATAGTTTTTTCTAAAAAATATACCTTTTCTAATTTGATCATTCTTAAATAATTCTACATATTTGCTATAATCTTATAAATTGGGGGAAAATGCTTGCTGCATGATCTCTGCACACAGTACAGACACGCAATAGATGCTGTTATAACAGCTACAAATGTGCATAAAAAAATGCTAAAAAGGACCTTGCATTGGAATGATGAGACAGAGACATTCATGAAACTGAGTGGGTCAAAAAGCAACACTAATTTAGCAATAACCCCTGGAATACTTTGTGGATTTTTTCATTTCTAAAGGGACTCAAAGTCTGACCTGGAAATACTTTCTAATCATGTAAACCTGCACTTAAAGAGGATTAAAAAGGAATGTATTTAAGAAAGAATCTATCTATCAGGACACTTGTGTTTTCACACGGCCAGTACACATACAGCAACTGGAAGTCAGGCAGTCAGTGTTGGAGCGATCTGAGGCAGGGCTGAGGTGGGTGTTCAGCTGTCGTTGCCAAAGACGGTGTTGAGCTGCTGGGTGACTCTGATGAAAGTCGTCCTGCGGCTCAGCTCCTTCAGCTTGCCGGCTCCGACGTAGGTGCAGGTGGAGCGGACCCCTCCCAGGATGTCTCGTATTGTGACATCTACTGGACCTTTGTAAGGAACCTCCACTGTTTTACCCTCCGATGCTCTGCAGGCGAAAACATGCAGCGTGGGAATTTTCCGTCCCTCACTTTTTTTCAACATGCAATAAAATGACAAGAGGCTAACCTGTATTCAGCCACGCCTCCTGCATGTTTCTTCATGGCTGTGTCTGAGCTCATTCCATAAAACAGCTTGAATTTCTTCCCATTTTTCTCAATGATCTCCCCACTGCTCTCTGAGTGGCCAGCCAGCATGCCGCCCAGCATCACGTAGTCTGCCCCAGCACCTGAGAGTCACAGTAAGCAGCAACAGGCCGCTTTTAACAGAGACAACTCTTACGGTATTTGGAATTAAAGTGCATTATGAAAACTTAAGTCTACCAAAAGCCTTTGAGACATCTCCTGGGCAAGTACATCCACCATCCTGTGTGAAAGAGAAGAGAGGGAAAGAGACTAAATCAAATATGTTGTAAGTCTAATCTGCATGAAAGCACCCTGGGGTAGGCTGCTCATTCTCATGGTGACTGACATGCATCTCACATTAGACAACCTGTTGGCCTCTATTTTCTTTTTTCTGAATCATTGGATGAGTTTGTAAAACTGGAGCATTAATCTCATGCTTCATTTTTTTTTCATAAACAGAAAAATCCAAGCAAAGAAAAATATCAGAGTAACAGGAATAACATCCTGTTCTCTGCTTCAAGTCCATCCAGGAAAACATTGCAATGTTATTTAACATGAAGAACAAGAAAAGTTGGAATTTTCTATTAGCTGTGGTCACCAGCAAAACTGTAGCAGCAGCAGGAGAATGTACTTTGTTGAGGTCAAATTTGCTCAAAATACACTGCTCAACAGTTTGGAAAGATGCTTTCAGATGACTGCAAACAACAAGGGAGCTAATATTATGACTTACAAACTTACTGCAGAAAGCTGTTCAGCTTAAACTTCCCAAGATATATATTTGGCAGATTTAGGTCGAATTGCGTTTTCACCCTAAATTAACTACTTCAAATTTCATCTGAACTACAGAAGAAAGGACAAATATGACATTCAATTTAACACTTGAGGTTTCTTCTTGTAAATACGCACCAACAACTGTGATCTTCCTTAAAACTATATCACGGGACCACAGGCATTATCCATGGAGTAGAAATAAATTGATTTCACCAACTGTGCCTGCATTAAACGTCAGTTCAACTTCAGACAGAGAAAGTAATCCCAACATGGAAAACGGGCAGAGAGAGAACCCACACATACAGGGGAGAACATGCAAACTCCACACAACAAGAGTCAACCCAGAACCTCCTTGCTATGACCTTCATACTACACTGATGTGGGTTCAATACAATACAATCTTAAGATCTAAAGACTCATTTAGACTCACAGAGATGATGTGACCTCCCAGGCCGTGGGCTGCATCTGCACACTCGATCACAGCACTGAGCTGAGGGTAACCAACCCCAGTCTTCTTGCGGGTGGTACACACAGAGCCTGGAGAGGAAGACAAAGATGACTGAGTTTTATGTATCTATTGCATAAACAGCTGCTTCCTGTTGGACTTCATTCTTATTTCATAAATGTTTCATTTAATATGAAAACAATCACTATAAATATAATGATGTGGCTTAGTTAATTCTAGATGACAGCTCTGATAAAATACATCCTGATGGTTTTATTAATAAAATGTGCAAAGAGCTAAATTTTTTTTGTTTCATATGGTCAACTATGTTCTTAATAGATCAAAATATACAGTGACATGAGGGGAAACTGCAGTACATTTGTGTGCAGAGTACCTATAATAAGTCAAAATATGCGATGCTGTGGTCACCTGGTCCGATGCCCACTTTGATAATATCAGCACCAGCTAGGATCAGCTCTTCCACCATTTCTCCAGTAACCACATTACCTGCCTGAGCAAATTAAAAACAGATTTATCTTTTTTTTTAAAAGAATGGTTTTACTCATTCTTATCCAAGAGATTTTTAATCGCACATCATGTAGTTTAAAAACATTACCAGATTTTGGTTTACCATTATAGTATGAGAGGGGAACTTCTCCCTGACATCTTTGACAAAATGGACAAAATGTTCGGAGTAGCCGTTTGCTACGTCTACGCAGATGTACTTTAGCTGCGGCACTGCCGCCAAGATGGCTGAGATCCTGTCAAAGTCACCGTCTCCAGTTCCAGTGCTGACAGCTACACTCTGTAGAAAAAACACAAAGACACAGGAGAGTGTTAGAACAAGTTCCACAGCCTATCAACTCCACATAATGTGAAACCGTGCAATAACGAATGAGTACCTCCAGGCATTTGGGATACTTCTCTGCAAACTCCACCCAGTCATCGACAGAGTAATGTTTATGGATTGTAGTGAAGAGAGTGAACTAGGAGAGAAACAAAGAATAACACACTGATGGAGTTGTCTGTGTGGAGTAGCTAACATAAGTCAGATATACATGAGAAAACAGGTGTACTATCTTTTTTTTAAACTAAAATAAAAACATCACAGAAAAAAACATAATACATGTAACCTAAGATGAAAATATTTCTAATTCTAGCACAGCCTACCTGGTGCAGAGCCAGGGCCATTTCAAAGGTCCCCACGGTGTCCATGTTGGCAGCAATGATGGGAATCCCTTTATAGCTGCCCTTGGAGTTCCTGAAAGTAAAGCTCCTCATCAGGTCTACCTGAAGCAGAAGTATACAACAAGACCTCAGAGCACACATACTGTAAAGCTTTTATAGATTTTTTTTTTCTATCAATGATGAATTAATGAATGAATGAACAGCATTCATTGTGACTGTACAACATAATTAGATAACTGTCCTTAACAGGCCCAGAATTTTTTTCTTTGGAAAGTGAAAAAAAAGAAAACAAAAGAATCAAACATATACTATTCAAATGTAAGTGCATAAATGAATCCATCTGTCCATCCAACTTCTATGTCCATTTATTACAATGTCTGGTCACAGGGGGCTAGAGCCTATCCCAGCAGCTATTAGGCAAGGCGCATGGTATACCCTGGACAGGCAGCCAGTTCATCTACTACTAATCAAAGAGTAAGAAAACTATGTTCAATGTGGATCACAGAAAAATGATTAAAAGATTGTTTAGTCTTGATTTGGTGGATCTGGACCACCCGACCTCCGAGGGCAAATGTTCGAGCAGGTGATGCCCCAGGTGAGATGAGTCTTGAGGATGTTCATGGGTCTAAAGAGGTAGTAAGAACGGTGGGCAGCTGATGATGCTCTGGATCAGGGATCACCAACTGCAGACCTCTTGAATCCATCAGGTTTTAGATGTTTCCCTGATGCTTCCCTTCCCACATTAATTGGTCATTAAGAGGCTTGTGCAGAACAACAAGCTGTTGTAAACGATTGAATCAGACTTGTTGCAGCAGGGAAACATCTAAAACCTAAAGGGCACCGGCCCAAGAGGTTTGGATTTTGTTATCCCTGCTCTGGATGGTGTAAAGTGACCCTCAGAGGCACCCTGCTGATACTTAGGAGCAGCTAGTGAACCATTCAAAAGGCCTCCTTGCATAAGAGCAATGTTTTGGGTGATCGTATGAGCTTTTAGGTGAGAACTTCATCATTGAACCTGGAATAAGAGACCTTTTCCACATGATACATGGAAATATGAATAGGAGCTGGGTTTGATCTTTATCATAAAGCTAATGTTTCTTTTAGTTATGCATGTGTTCACAAGTAGATTATTGTGTGAATGCCACATTGTCTAACATGTAAAGCATGTATTAATCTTTAACTAAACACTTTTTTTCATAGTTGTGTATCTACAATAATAAAGCAATGTGCAGGATATTTCATAGAAGCAGGTTTGTTGTACTTTACTTTATAAAGAGGAGCTAATGTGCTTTTCTTTCTGGATAAGTCCTAAATGTTCATAAAGAAGTGTGATCTTTTCCCATGACTAACAAAGGGATAGAAAATGGAAACATGTGCATTTGAGGCAGTCGGGTTTCATGTGGAAAGAATCCGCAGCTGGATTTCTCACCTCACTTCGAGACTTGAGCGTGCTCCGCTTTGGCCGGAGGAGCACATCCTTGAAGTCCAACTTGATGTCATTCTCAATGCGAGGCATTTTGGAAACAGGATGTAACAGGAAATAAAAAAGTGAAGGTGAAGCAGGTCCTGGAATTTCACTCTGCAAAGGAAACAGAGGTCAAGATGGATGTTTGGTGCCAACACCCCCCCTTGTTTTTGCCCCTCCCTCTCCTTCCTTCATACTGTACATTCACACAGAAATGTCATCAAACGACAGCTGAAAGAACCAGTGTGCAAGTTTAAGAGGAGGACGTATATAAATAGAATAGGTCAAAGAAAAATGGAAGCACTCTGAAGGCTTTAAAAGATTAATCAAATTTGTCCGGAATTGCAGTAACTATGCCGTTGAAATGAAATAAGTGTATCTTTAGCTTGCTAGCGGTGTCCACATGCCGTACTGCACAGGGCGAAAAAAAATCGACGTTAGTTCTTCAACCGCTATCTCAAAATTCAAGGTTACACTAGCTGACAGCGTAATAATTGTATCTACTCTATAAAAACTGGAACAGTTTGCATAAGTATGAACTGAGTTATCCGACACATTTAGAAGAGAAAATAGTTACCGTTGGGAAAGTATGATTGATTTGATCTGTGGTGCACTGCCTCCACGGTTTCCTTTTTTTTTTTTTTTACTGTAGGCGCGGGAAATTTTACAGTGAGGGACACTAACTGCTAGTCCCCTTGTAGTCTTTTAATGTTGATAGCTTGAAGGCACCCTGTTGGTAGAAACTACAAACTCTATTGAGCCGCTTTACGTCACGTTGCGCTGATGTCGTAAAGATTGTTTTAAAGACTCGGGCAACATATTTAGCTTTTGCGGAAGCGCTGCTAGCGGTAATATTATTAGTTTATTTAACCTTTAAATATGAGCTCTTTCAACAAAAAATGCAGCAAGTAAGGCCGACATCAAGTTAAGCGGAACATTTGCTCGCACAGACAAGGAGGCGGTAGGATCCGTCAAGAAGCACAGGAAACACCCATTGAATTTCTGGATCAGGAGGAATATCGAGTTTCTCCACCAAAACACGAGCCGAAAAAAACATTTTCACTCTGTAGAAGGCGAAACAATAGTTCCAGTTAACATTAAGTAATATTGCTTATCCCATTTACGGAAATTTAGTTAAAATAACTCACCAAAAATGCTGATTAAAGTGAAGGTAAGGCATTCCCAACATAACGACTAACCAGTTTAACAGTCAGTTGTTTTCACAGTCACTATCAAAATGTGCTTGTCAATAACTTCCGAGCATCTTTATCACAGACGCTTACTGGCAAGGAGATAGAGATTGACATAGAGCCCACAGATAAGGTAAATATCTGTATTCTATATCTACATTTTTGCTGTATGCACATGATAATGCTTTTTTTGATCTATCTGAACTCTAAGTATTGTGGTTTTTGTTGTAATTAATGTCCATCTAGGTTGAGCGAATTAAAGAAAGGGTGGAGGAGAAAGAAGGGATCCCTCCCCAGCAACAGAGGTTAATCTACAGTGGAAAACAGATGTAAGATGAATATGCACTATACTGAATATGAATGTTGTTGAAGATAAAGATTATTATCTTCAAGCTTTACTAAAAAATACGATGGATGAGTTTCCTGGAGAAATGTGTAGCTTGTTGATAGAAAGATATTCAAAATCAATGTAATGTTGTGGCATTTTGTGCACCAGAAGTGTTGTAAACACCTTTTTGCAAATTGTGGACTTTGAAAAGAATTATAGCTTTGACACAAATGAAATCAGCTTGGGACGATAGTAGGCAACATTTCTTCAAAATTACCTGTTATTTATTTTCATTTACGAGAAGTTTAGTTTACATTAATTGACTCAAGCGCCTTGGTTGGTAAAAGTCCTGGATTTTTTTTTTCTGCAGCCTTTGGCAGGTTGATAGCATGAAACACAAATTATACCATTGGATTACGGAACGTAAGTGTTGAAACTAAACACATAGGTCCAAATGGTACATCAATATCAGCCAATAGAAATGACCAGCACCAAATGAAATTTGTAATGAAATACGGAATGTGTTTATCCAGTTCTGTTGTAAGATTTAAAAAAAAAAGAAGTAAAAACTATACAGTGATTAAACTGCTGTAATGAAACATGAGTTACACAGACTCATTCCATTTACAGCTTGGTCACTCTAAAAGTCTATTCTAAGCCAAGAGGAAGAAAACAGCTACATTCAAGTTTTGGTTAAACTGAATTGTTTATTTATTTAGTTCAGGATATTTTAGTTAAAATGTCAAATTTTGGTTTAATGTAAAAGATGAAACAAGTAAGGATTATAAGTAAGGGTTAAACAACGAGGACCCGTGCATTATACGGTTTTAATGCATGAGGCGGAGTCTAGAACACCACAACGCGCAGCGGAGTGTTGGGGGTCTGTGTTGGGGGTGGTGGTTGGCTGTGGTAGTGTCGGTGCCCGGAGTGGAGGATGGTTTCTCGCCTTGCCTCCTCTGGTGCCTCATGCCTGTGCCAGACGGTTCCTCTGATGGGGTTTGCTAACATTATTCATCTGCATCTAGCCTCATGTTTTATGACTGATCTCAGTTGGCGGAGGGGGTAGGGGATGCTTAGATGTGTTTTAAATGGTAGTGAATGTCTGTGTGTGTCTTAATTGATCACTTTTATCTTGGGGATCAGAGGTTGGTCGGGTGGGAATGATTTTAACTTGTAAAGCGCTTTGAGTCGCACTCTTGTCTGAAAGGCGCTCCATGAATAAAGATTGATTGATTGATTGATTGAGGATTTTATCAATCAGGTCTTTAAAATGAAGATTAATTTTAAATCATGTTATATTGTTTTATACCCAACAACCTTATCCTAAAGCTAGCTCATCCTTAGGAGAGGGGCTTCATGAACACGTCTCCTTAATAATATTTTCTATTTAGAATTTAGCTATTTTACTTTAGTACTAAACCACAGTCTGATATGTTTTGTCCATGTCCTATTTTCAGGAATGACGAGAAAACAGCAGCAGACTATAAGATCCAGGGTGGTTCTGTTCTGCACCTGGTACTTGCCTTGAGAGGAGGACACTTGGTCTGTTAGACATTGTAGCTGCTAATACAAACCCTGCCTGAACTGATGTGATGCCTTCACAAAGCACTGAGGACACAGCCACCGATTGCAGAATCACCGGGTGACACCGAAGGCAACGCAGAGTTATTAGTAGAAATATTAGTATCAGGTTTTCCTTTGGTATGCTTGTCCTTATAGCCTTTAGTGTCTTGCCTGTAAAAACTTCTCACATTGTAACATCCAAACACGCAGAAAAGTTGCGCAGAATTTAAGAAAGCTTTAGCTACTGCAGAAAACTACAGTTCAAGCTTTTCGGTATACTGGGCAAAGCTAAGTTACTCGAGGCATACTGGAGCACAGAGTTTGCCTTTGTTACACTTTTGGTAAAACAGAGATAACTGGAATTTGAAAGTGCTTCATGGAAACCCACCATTTACAATCAAATCTTTTTTTTTTCTTTTTTCGTTCATACAGGTCTTGCTCTGTAAAAGAAATGCTCCAAATAGCATCGCATGCTTTTGTGAAGTGCTGATAGCCCAGTTAGGGAAAGAATAACCACATATTTAAAAAGGAAATACGCTCACTCACAATTCATATGAAAATATCAATAAATTGTCATGTCTACCTGTTCAATAAAATGTCACTGTCAGTCTTTCTGTCACTGCAGAAAGACTGGGAACAATTAGTTTAGCTGAGCTGCTTCCACCTTATAAAGGTTCACTGATGAACATACATTTGTTCCTTGTTTGTTTGGGCAAAAATACAAGTGTTTAACAAGGAAACCTATAAACTTTTTCATAACTAGATTTTAGCCTAGAATTCTGTGCTTTCTTTTCTAGCCAACAAACCATATGTTAACCTAGCTGTCTCCAGTATTATTGCTTTAGCTTAAAGGCAAACATGAAAACGGTTCAGTTTCTCCTGCCTACTATTGTATTGAATCATGGACCACATAGTTTTCTTTCCATGTGCTTTGGAGGCAGACTTGTCATGTTATTTAACTTTCTAAAAGTAATTTGTTTTTTCTTTCTGATTTCACATTTTACTGCTGCGAGAAGGCAAAGCTTGCCGCCGCTGTGTATTAATTAGCCTCCAAGTGTGTTCAGAGATGTGACGTTTGCTTTTGTATTTTCAGTCGGTTGACACAGGGCTCCTGTCGGTGCAATCAGAATTGTGTGAGACTGACTTGTGCTTTTTGGACTCTGTCAGTAGAATAAAGTTAATGCTGTCAAGTCTTCATGACCACTGTCATGTGTTGAAATAGACCATGCAGCTGAACACAGGACAAAAAAGGTGAAAAGTATCATCCACTTGTGTGTCTTTCTCTTTTTTTATTGGTATTTTTGTCACACTCCCCACCAATATATACATTTACATTTTTAAACATAGAAATAGGACTAAGAAACATGTCTCATTATAAGGTAAACTACAAACAGGAAAAGGCAACTTAAAAAAAAGAAACCCTTTTCTAAACAGCATGATTTAGAAGTATTTATATCACAGTGCAATACTGTAGATCTAAAAGTAGATTTGCTCGTCAGTACTCACTGTTGATGCTTAAAGCTGGACAGTTCCCCCACGTTGAAGGCCTTTTTTTGTCTGAAGTCAGACAAGAAGTAAAGATTGCAGCTTATTGGAACATCAGGCAGTGTGAAGCACAGATTAGTAGAAAAATCAGCACTGTAGAGTTTTATCCACATAAATCTTAAGGTTGTGTTACATCATCGACA
Source organism: Leptatherina wallacei (assembly GCA_028567055.1). Lineage (NCBI taxonomy): Eukaryota > Metazoa > Chordata > Actinopteri > Atheriniformes > Atherinidae > Leptatherina > Leptatherina wallacei. Next base: position 13,248,406 of record JAOXYM010000005.1, read on the forward strand.
TTTAATCAGATTAAGTTGCAAGACTCAATTTATGTGGTCAAAGTTTTTTAGGTTTCATTGTATGTCCATTGTCATGTGGAATCTATAGTGTTTATGTTGCATTTTGAAAATGGAAAAAATCTTAAATCATTCTCTAAAACATGTGATTTTTTTATTTTATCTATAGGCCTTCAAATGATCAATTCTGACAGTGGTTTTTATTAACTAAGTGATGATATACAGACTGTTGTGACATCTTTATATACTGTAAATGCACAATAACTGTACAGGCACAAAACACATTATTATACTTGTAAAAAAACAAAAAAAAACGGGACACCCTATTTCCTTTCTCAACAGTTTAACAAGAGCAGTTAATACATTACTGGCCAGACTTCTATAATATAATTTCTTCACTAAACATTTGCTGCCCTATTGTAGAGAGATTGAGACTCCTGAGGAATAAATACCTAAAAGCACCGTTTACATTTAGCACTATTAAACAAGATTTAGATCATTCAGATCAGTTAACTTTCATTGTCTGGAGGTCTTAGGCAGTGTGTGTAAGGAAAAGGCGATGGGGATGCCCTGAGACGCGAAGACTTTGTTGAAAAACTGAAGAGAACATGGCGTGTCTTTAAGTCTGCAGCAGTGTTGCAAGTAAAATATGCAGCATGATACATAATCAGACAATCCACAAGAATTCATTCATTGGGTGCAAGCTTAGATTTTACTGGTGCCTGTAGCAATATTGCACTAAAATGTCTTCTAGCTATTTCTATGGATTAGAATATGCTTTTTCATCATGTCAAGCTCTCATTTGTTCACCCACAATAAGCACAGAAATGATTTAGACATAGGTGCAAGCTACAAAAAGAGTTTGACTGTAAGACATACAAGACAATCAATGCCTTTTTAAAAACTTTTAACACAGGCATTTACATGTGTCGGTGTGGAGATTTGCACATTAGTAATGGAAGTGAGGTGGAAATGATCAGAACTTCTCTGGTGACATAATTATGTAACTATTTGGGTAGCAAGACTTTTTTTTGGTTGCTGTTTTGGTACAAAGACAAAACTTACAAAGTTTTAACCAACTCATTAAATCTGCTACAATGTCACTTACACCCAGAATACTGTCATCATAATTAAGGCAATTAAGAAAAAAAAATAGAAAACTTATCAGCACATTTATCAATACCAAGTACATATTTCACATCAACCCTTAGGTGTTGCATATCTGTAGTTTAAAGATCATATCATATAAAATAAACCCAGATAAAAATGTTGTTAGACAAAAAAGAATATTAACAAAACTAAAATTAACATATCAAAACTAAAAGAAAAAAGGAAACGATATAAAAGCAATGGTCACAATTAGAAAAAAAGAAACATAGAATTAAAGTTGCTTGAAAAACTAAAAAAAAAAAAAAACTGTATTCAACAAAAAGAAATGATCTCAAACAGATTTTCAATATTGCAGCTTTGGTGTGTTGAATGAGACAAAGAAAAAATCAACAACGTTGAAAAGGATCCACAAAAGATGTGTTTGTGTAGCCGTCACAGTTCATTAGGAGTCTTATGACAGCTTTGTAAAATATTAAAAAGTCACTCTTGCAGATGGAATAAATAAAGGTGGAAGAGTAAAGTTGCTGCTGCTGACATTAAAGGTCAAATGTGTCTTCTGAAACTAGGATTGAAGAGCTGGAAGGTGTTAACCTGTATTTATTGCACTTTTGATGGACCCCGAACTTAACAGTGTGAGGTCTTATATTTCTTAACACTAAATATTTGGCACAGAAAATGATTGATTGATATGACGCTTGAGCCGAAACAACATATGAAAAGTAAGGTGTTGATCAGTAAAAAAACTATGCGTTGTGTTTGAACATGTGTGTGTGTGTGTGCATGTGTGGATGCCCACAAGTCTGTTTGTCTGCATGTTTTTGTTGTTTTTATTTTTTTTATTTTTGTTGTTGTTTCTTTGGAGGCAGGTGGCATTTAAAAAAACACAACCAAAAAACAACAACAACAACAAAAACTGTGAACTTCAATAGTCTGCTGACTTGTCTCCGTCCTCCTTCGACAGAGGAGACCTTGCCTCCTTCAACTCTTGTCCCTCCTCTTCGTTCCCACTGCCGCTACTTTCAGCTGGATAAACAACCACACACGTCTTCTGGCCCAAGAATGTCATTTTATCTGGTAGAAGAGAGCGACAAAGACTTTTACCATAGAATCACCAGGCAGTGAAAATCACGTCTTGAAAGAAGAGAAATAAATGTTTTTACATCAAATTTTTTCTTCAAAATGAGGTTAGCACCTCCTGTGAAAACTTGGCTAAAGTCCCTCTCTGATGAAATCAAGTTCCTTAAAATTGTGTATGTTACAACACGTATCATAAACAGACATCGGTACTAATTTGTTTGCACTTTGAGGAAATGAGAAGCTAGCTCAAGCTATAATGAAAAGGTAGCCAGGGGTTAGTGGCTGCTCCATAGGCAGAACAGGTTGGTGCTATAGCTGTTGGACACCAGGATTGGACCTAGCAGTGAAAACAGGAGTTAGCTGCTAGCTGCTGGGATTTGGGCCAGGCCTTGTGCGCCTAATTATCCAAGCCCTGGACTAACTTCTTCTTGTAGAGATTAAACATAAAATACACTGTAGCTATACTTTGTAAAAGAATGCCGTTCAGCTAGCCTGAGATAGGCTTATGAGAAACACTGAATCTATGACAGATAGATTGCCTTTAATAACCTCACTTACCAACAAAAGCACCAATGCACTTTGGCTTGTTTTCCCAGTAGACTCCCAGAAAATAGACTGGGACACCAGTCAGCATGATGGCGAGGCCGATGCCACACACCACAGGCTCCGAGTAGAGGGAGAAGATGAGCAGGAAGGCCCAGAAGATGAGGTAAATGACCGGCCATATCAAGCTGACCTGGAAAAGAAGACAAAAACACGAACAATCATGTAGAGAGGACTGCTTTGTATTAGTGGAGATGTCAATCTGTTCTAAAAATTAATTTTGTAGATTATTTTCTCAGTGGTTCTCAAAAACAGCACCTGTTCATAAGAAATGGTCGGTTCTCAGTTTTACTTGATGGTCGTCTAGTGAGATTAAATATTTTTGCTTTTGACATTATCTGATGATTCTTTAAATTTTTTTTACCACAGACATATAGTATATAAAATGAGTTCTTGCCAAGGTTGTGTTTATTTTTGCAGTTGCTAAACATTGTATGTAGAAACCTAAAATGGCCTAAAACACACATGACAACATGAACACACCTTGATCGGTCGGTGCATGTCGGGCTGTTTAATCCGCAGGACGATCTGCCCGGCGACTGTGACTCCATAAAAGAGATAGTTGATGAAACCCACATAGTTGATAAGAGTGTACATGTCGCTGGTGCACAGCATGAGTAGGGTTGAAAGGCACTGTGGAATAGGAGAGGCATTGTTTGAAATTTGGCTGCAGATTCACTTTTTATTTCTGTAATTTGATTTACTGCATTAAAGTGTTGAGTTAAAACAGCAGTGGTGAGAGCAGTACTCACAGTGAAGAGCAGAGCAGGAATGGGAGTGCAGCGTTTCACATGAATCATAGCCAGCAGACTGGGGAGGTGGCCCTCTCTGGCTCCAGCAAAGAACAATCTGCAAATTAACACACACAAATAACAAGTTAATTCCACAGTACAGCCAAAAATGATACTGAAAATCAACACTATGAGAGAAAAGTCTGAATGGAATGGTTAATCTATTAGCGGAAATATTTTTAGACTTAAGTTTTTGTTCCACTAGATATATCACTCCCCACTGTCTACTATGCTGAACCTCTTTATGCATGTTTATGAGGAGCACATAAAGCATTTAAGAAAGCGGGGTTACTCCTGAGGAGCAACAGCCTGCTTACAAAATCAAGCCAACTAACCGTGAAGAGGTAAAGAGGGAACCATTCACTCCCCCGAAGGTTGAGAGAGCCACAGAGATGGGCATAATCCATGCCATGACACCCAGCAGCTTCTCACCAAATGTCTGGGATACAGGGATGAGAGGATGAAGGTTAGAGGTTTAATGCAAGAGGAAGGTACAAAGGTACAACAGGATCCCGACTGTGCAGTTACTAACAGGGACAACTAGAGGGCAACAGTCACTGGAAATAACAAAGTGTGCAGTTAAAGAAGTCACAGGACTTACCACGGCAACAGCGTTTGAGGCAAGCAGCTCTTGGGGGCTCATGGCTGTGACGTAGGCGATGTTGGCAAAGACGTAAACGAAGGTCACAAGGGGGATGGAGATGAAGATGGCACGTGGAAGGTTTCTGGAGACAATACAACGCACTGTTTAGAGCTCAGACACGGAAAAAGGTGAAGAGGGAATTAAACAGGGAATAACAATTGTTGGCTTACAGCAAGGATAATAATGAACAGCAAGCTCATTGAAACACAAGGTTGTTTAGAAATGTTGGCATAGGAAATTAAGTTGAACAGAGAAATATCAGCACAAACGGACAGTGAGAATTTCTCCCATGTTCAACTCAATAAATATCAGAGAGCTTTAATGGAAAGGATCAAGGATTAATCTGGGAAGCCTTGTTGGAATGTGACTACTGATTACTGAAATAGCAACAAGCAACTTTCAAATCAGCCGTATTCCTGTGATTATTGTTACTTAGTGAAGACACAAACAGATATTTGCAGGTAAATGATATGCAGTTAAGTGTCTTACACATAGGGATCCACCAGCTCCTCTGTGACGTAGTTGAGGAAGTTCCAGCCTCCGTAGGCGAAGGAGCCTTGGAGGAAAGCTAAGGCTATCAAACCCACATCATATTCCTGGAAAGGCTCAAAGGCATTGGCAGGCTCCAACCAGTAGTATTCTCCTACAGATGGTGGGACACATAATATAAAAGAAGAAGCAACAGCTTTAGCTTGGACCTGCACTCACAGAACGTTTTTGTTATACTTCTAGGAAAACCAGGCTTTCTCTGTGTTTCTAGCTTACATTCATATAACCTTCCCCAGTTATTTCAGCTGCCCCCCCCAAAAAAAAAACAACAAAAAAACAAAACAACCAAACACTAAATATGTTTCTACTGAGGCAAATTCTAAATAACTAATAACCATCTTTGATAAATTAGCCTAAAATCTCCCATCAGATCAGAAGCTGAATTCCATATCTTCAAAGACTTGAAATACTCATGTTCCCATTTTGTTGTTTCAGGGAGTCTGCTCATTGTGGCCCCTATTATAACTGTCCCTAAGCCTTGTTTGAACTGAAAGCCCCCACAGTCATGCTGATATGATCAATGTGAGTTTTGGTTTTAACCCAAAGGGCCCCAGAAACTCGCTGACCCCTGTGGCAGCCGTGTGGAATCCATAATGTCCCGAATCACTGGAGATGCCCTCAGTGACCGCAAATCTGTGCTTGTGTTTGAGATTTCGCTTTCCACACACACACACATACACACACAAACACAGACATCATAGGACACGTACACCCTGGGAAATACAGATTGCAGTGGTAAGCTTACCCATGCATATCTGCACGATGCCCATGATGATGATGAGGGCGAGGGCCAGCAGCTTGCCAGCAGTAAAGATGTCCTGCACTCTGGTGGCCCACCTCACGCTGGAGCAGTTCACCCATGTCAGCAGCACTAAATGAACAAAGAAAACACAGACTTAGAAATTATTTTACTACAATATATTCTACTTTCCCTTTCTGCTTGAATAGATTTGGAATGATCAAATTAATATTATTGAAGTATCTTGTTATGAATGAATATATCTACGTTTTACACTGTTAAATATTCAAACCCATGACTACAGACCAGTCGCCCTAACATCTCACATTATGAAAGTCCTTGAGAGACTGTTATTGGCTCACCTCAATAAGCAGGTGAACACCTTTCAGGACCCATTACAGTTTGCA
>JAOXYM010000005.1:13255778-13274199 GCA_028567055.1 Leptatherina wallacei
CACACACACACACACACACACACACACACACACACACACACACACACACACACACACACACACACACACACAGAAACAATGCATAAAGTACAACAGCCTAATTCTTAAGCAGCCTTCAGTAAATACATGTTGAACTTCTTAATCCATCAAATTGTAAACAGATTAGTTGTTTGTTTTTCCCCCCATACTGCCAGTGATTAGAGCAGGAGCACAGACATTTACTTCTGATTCTTTGTTAACTGGCAAACTATGGATAAAAACCTGATCTCACTCTAAATCATGGAGCTGTGTGAAATTTAAGTGACAGTTTGTGTAGTTAACTATGAGCCTGTTGGAAAGCACAGCAGTTATGACTTCTTCCATCTGTCTGACCCCAAGTGGAATCTGCTTGCAGGTTTTTGAAACAGTAGACCTTAACAAACTATCTGTTGTCCAGGAAGAGCTTTCCAAACTGGCCAACAACTAGTGGCAACTGATTCAGCTGCAACTAAGTCTGTTTGCAGCCTGATAACTATGTAAATACTTTTTTTTATAAAGGAAATCCGAGTTGTGCCAAAAGACAGGCACAGATAAAAAACACACAGAGTACATTCTGCCTCTATAAACAAGGATGACATAGCTGAGAGGATGCTGCTAACCTCTCACCCTCTTTTGCTCTCAAAAGCAACAGCAGACAGTCAGGGAGAATTCATCAGCAAGATCAAGCTTTTTCTGCTGACAGCTGCCTGACAACATCTGTCAAATTGACACAACTTGACTCAACCAGTCATATACAAACTGGTTGGGCTGTAAAATGACTGCAGACAGTTTTTTTCAAAACTAAGCACATTTTAATCGAAGGTGTTTTTAGGACTGGAACACAAAAGTTAGATGAATGTAGGTCAATGTGTCAGAAATACAAACAGAACAAAGTGTTCAGACACTGGTTGCTCTATCCTGGAGATTTGTCGTTACCCCTGCCAAAGAGGATGTGCTCTCAGTCTGTGCTGCATTTTTTGGGGCAAATTTTGACAAGAACATGTGAAAAATCAAGCTTAAGGCTGGACTATGTATGGCAGTTTTGTAGAAAAGTGTGATCAGTTTGGCACAGATATTGACTGTGTGATATCTGATTTCCTCTCTCGGATTTTCTGCAAATACACTGACATGCAATCTAAAAATCTTACAAGAACAGAATCATTTCGGCTTTGAAAGTGGTGGGCTTTCTTTGACAACATTTCTACTGTGCTATACTAATTGTTTAAAAGTTTTAAGCTGCTTCTATAACTGCCAGTAGTAGTAATAAAGAAAGTGTGAGAGTGTGTAGATCCATGGTACTATTAACATAAAGAGGTAATGAAGCAGTTAATATTTGGTTTGCCCATTTGAAATGTGTTTGTGCATGTTGCGAAATCCGTTTGGAAAGTGATGTTTTGAAGTTTTGAAGCCAATCAGCTGACTTCATCTGCCTATCAGAGAACAATGTTCCTTGAGCTGGAACACTCTTAGGAGAGCTGACTCAGGAGAAATAAATCTATAAACAACATTACGGTAACTTCAAACTTTTAATTTGGCTACTGAGTTACAGTTGAAATTATAGTTGTACCAGTATGACAGCTCCAGTTATTCAAGTTCCCCCAGCTCTTGTTTTTCTTTGTGTTATACTTACTGAACAAATATATTAAAGACCAAAAAAACACTTATCGGTTTTAAGAAAATCAACACTCATTATTACCCCTAAATCTCATTAAAGTTGCAGGAGTTGGACTGGAACTCCTGCTAATACCTGTGTTTATGGAACACATTTGGAAAACTTACTGCAGCACATTTGTCAGGCCAGGCTATTAACAGGGAGCTGTTTTGTAATCACCACGCACATATTACAATACGCACATGCTTTTCCAGTGTCTGTGTCTGTCTCTTTTTGTGTCTGAAGGCTGCATGCAGTATTTGACCCATGTGTGTGAACCGTTAAGGGATTAAACCACTGACCACTGTCACGTCCGCGCCAACTAATCCCTCCATTTGTCTTCACACATTTACCACGTTACACTCCTTTCTTCTCATTTTTACAAGTTAAGTGGTTTCTCTCTTAAATGACATTTAACTGAGGGTTGAATAACACAGGGAGCGTCCGAGAACAAAAAGGACAGAAAAAAACATTCAACCAGGCAAAGGCTGCAGCAGTGAAATGTGTGTTTTAGTCAACTTTAGTCTGTTTAGCACCGAGTGTCATTTGTTTTATATATTGCTTTTAGTGAATTCCAGTGATTCTTTATAATGCTGTTTTTCCAAGACACAAACTCCTTTCAGCAAGTACATTCCTTTCCTTTTCATCACTGACCAGTAAAACTAGTGAAAATAAATACATAAATACCAGTACATCTCCTCTACATATTGTTTAAGCTTTCTTTAAAATATTCATGCCTACACAGGATTTTTGTACAGATATTGTACAAAATTTCTCATATCTCTAAACCGCAGGCCTGATTTCAGCTTATCCAATAACCCATTTAAGTGAGTTTTAAATTCTATTTGGTTTGTTTCAGGTTTTCAGGTTTAGGTCTGTATGTGCATTTCAAATCATTGTAAATTCTCCTTAAAGTGAAATACATTAGTGACCTCAGGTGTGTTCTGGGTAAGCAGATTAAATGTGTAACTCACAGAGACAGATGGCGGCTAGCAGCCGGAGGCCATTTTCCGGTGGAAAGCAGGTGGGAAACAGAGGCTGGAGGACGTAGTTGGAGAAAGTCAAGGCAATTACGGCCTGATTGGTTGGGTAGATGACCAACACGGCGATCCACAGTCGCAGGAACCTGAGACAAAAAGAAAAAAGATTGCATAGTTACAGACAGATTTATATATTGCACAAATGTTCCCAAGGTGGGTTATTATGGGTTCAATTTAACTTCTTATTCTTACTATGTGGTATTTATTTCAACCCTTTATCATTAGAGCCCAAGAGAAATTGACATCTTCTTTGAATAATTTATCAGATAAAAAAAGACAAGTAAATATGGCTTTAGAATTAATATGACTCATAGATCTCCTGTGTTTTATTTAGGCTATATACTGTATTTAAGTCCAAAATATCTGGTTGTGTCAGGGTATTTAAAAGTGTCATGGATTCTAGGAAAGCATATGGGTCATGCCAATTTGGGATTTGACAATCTGTAAATATTTTGAGCTAAAAGAAATTGATGAAAGAAGTGGTCAGAAAGTGAATAAATCATAATAAATAATCTTTTTTCTGCAGCACTGAAAACTAAACAAATTGAAAATAACTATTTTAAAGATAATTATCATTGGCATCAAATAAAATACAACTGATGGTAGACATGACAAACAGCATTCACAAGACCTCTGAAAAACAACACAACAGCTGACACCCAAGTTCGATAAATGAGGAAAGACTCAATATTGACCTAATCAGAATATCTACACAAGATAAGAGAAGAAAGATCATCAAAATCCAGGCAACAACACAACGGAAACAAATACCGAGTTCACTAAGTAACAAGCTGCCTGTGTTAAAGGACACATAAACTGATTAATACTGCAGTGCTGAGATGTGATGGAAGAGTGGAGGAACAGTTTGGGGGTTTAGCCAGGTTTAGTACTGAGCAGACATGTGGCATTTCCATGGAATTCTCTGAAAGCTTATGAAGGATCATAAAACCTGACTGCATTAAAGTGACTGTTACCCACTGGAATGTGTTTCATGAAGGAATGTCAAATAGTACCAGGATTGTATATGTGTTGTGACTCACATACACATGTCACTTTTTGTTTTTGGGTTGAAAATATCAGAAAGCCTCTCAGATTTGTAGTCTTCAGATTTTTCAGCATTTTCTGTACTTCTGAAGTGGAAAGTCTGAACTCTTTTATTTTTGGTTTTGCTATTATAAACTAATCCCCCATCAGTTTTTATTGAGCTCAATTAGACTTGTGAGTAAAAAGAGCTAATAACACCAATACTTCACACAATGATTGATTAGCTCAATAATATTGAAGATGTTACGTTTATGTGGTAAGTTGCATTTCAAAGGAATGACTAACCTTACAGAAATCATAGCTGATATACTATAGCCAAGGTCCTGACTTGGAAATACAATCTTGATTATGTTTTCTTTGATTGAATTATTCTTACCATGTTGGTAATAGACTTTAAATCCTCATTTGCTATCAAACGCAGCATCATAGGCAAATCCAAGCGCAACATTAGAGTTTGTCATGACACAACCAGATTTGTGCACACTAGTAAAAGCAACATTTTTGATATAGAGCCTCCCAAAAAGGAGAATAATGTTGGTCCATTCCCACAGAAGAACGAACCAACAGGGAAGTCCAGAATTTATCCAGTTTACACATGGCAGAGAAATCTGATGATTTCGGCTTGTTTGACATCTATCACTTATTAATGACGTTAAAAGGAAAAGGAACAAACTGTTCCTGTTTGTTGTGCAGCGCTTCCCCAGCCCGGCCTAGATTTTTCTCAAAAGAGGCACACAAAGCATAAAAAAGGAGGACAGCATATCGGATAATTTTAATTTATGCCCTAAAAACTATGTGCTGTTACGAAGCTGTAAAACAAGGTTGAAAAGGGAGCTGTTGTACTGCATGTTTGTGCTACTCTGACAAAAGCATGTCACAAATATTTCAGTAATATCTCAGAAAAGTGTGTCAATTTAAGAAAAAGGAGCATAACGTCCTTTTTAAAGTGTGTTTGGATTACAATTATTCAGTATTCAGAATATCTGAGGGATTAACCAAATAGTCATTTGAGATATCACCTTGACTTAATAAAGGATCTGAACATGTTCCATCTTGTGTCTTAACAGTGGATTTTAATGGTGTTACCTAACCCCCATCAGTGTGAAATAACAATGGCCCTTTGTACTTGAAACACTCACCATTCATGCATACTCTGTTGCAAACTCAACTTTTCCCGATTGCTAAGACAAAGTGATGGAAGTATTTCCACCATTACGGTAATTGACTTATAAGAACATAAAACAGCTCCCCCCTCCACTCCCCCATACACAAATACACACATATACATAAACGGGGACAAAGGGAGCAGAACATCAAAAATAAACATCCCTTGAACATGGTTTATGTGTGCTAGGCAGAGGGCACAGGGAAGCACTTCAAACTGAGCATCTGAGGCCACAAACTACAAAGTCTGCGGAGGTAACAGTTCATTGATGTGCAGAGATGGCTGCTCAACAAAGAGACCAAAACAGTCTTTGACTGTTATGTCTAGTAGAATTCCTCACCAAAAATAACCTGATAGTATGTATCCTTGTGATGGTGAAAAAAAAGTTCAAAACAATGCTCTAATCTGTGTTTACAGTCTGGTTAAAGGCACACTGTGTGTGAAATGTAGGCTAACAATCGATATTGTTTGCAAAGAATTCAACTTTGCATGTTCCCAAGCCTCATAAAATCAATGCTAAACATGTATGAACAGAAGGAGGCGGTGGCCTGTAAGCCAACAAAAAAAACTCCACTACAAAGAGAGAGGGAAATCCTACAGCAGTGAGTGTAGTCACACAGCTGAATTGTTTGATCATTTTCTTTCTTTTTTTAACATCTGATTCTTTGGCGCATTTGGAGAGCAGATCTTCCACCAAGCCCAATGTTCTTTTTTAAGAAAAAGATCCATTGTGTTCTTCCTTTTCTCCACTAAATTTAAACAAATTTAGCTTTTGCATAATCTGTTATATCACAAAATCATGTTCAGCAGAAAACTATTTTAAACTCATAACAAAATGGACTCAAACAAAAAATATCTCTCTTCTAATGTAACAAGGTATCAAACCTTGAATGATTAACTGCAAATTAAATGAATGAATGAATGTAAACAAGCAAACTCACCCCGCCAGTCCGCCGAAGATGTCTTTCACGTAAGAATAGTCTCCTCCTGATTTTGGGATGGTGACGCCGAGCTCTGCATAGCACAGCGCCCCTATGGCAGTGATGACGCCTGTGATGATCCAGACGATCAGTGCCACACCCACGGAGCTGGCATTCTCCAATACTCCCTTTGGACTGACGAAGATACCTGAGCCAATAATGTTACCTGGTGGAGGGGGGTGGAAGGAACAAACATATTTGTCAGGTTTTGATACAGACTAGAAAAAAAAGGTGAACATTATTATTTTGTTCCCGCCAGCTTTTGATGAGCCTGTGATGCTTGTTTCAGTTTAAGCCTGAAATGTTGAAAAGCTTGAATTAGCAAAATTAATCCCTGAATTAGCCAAATTCAGCGACTAATTTCAAATTATGACATGCAATTGACTTATTGAAAGTATAGATTTTACCTTTTTGGGAGCTTTCTTTATATTTGGAAATAAAAGTAAGGCTATAACTTTCTTGCGCCCTGATTCATTAAGCCCTTGGGCTTGTGTCTTCTGGGCTGTTCAACCAGTCCATGAGTGTTCATAATCTATTAAAAGTTAAGCAAAAGTTTCAAACTGATATCTTTATTAGATGTAGATGTAGATGGTTACTGTGTGATAGCATTGTGAGCAGACAGACAAAGTGAACTGAATTAAACTCGGAAGGAAAAAAATAAATGAGCACAACTGAAAGGGAGAGAATGGGGAAAAAAGAGGGTTGTAATATGCTGATTTAGCATGGTTATGAGGAGATGGAGCAAGACAGGGAGCCAGGTGAATGAGTGCAAAAGAGGAGAAGAGGGAGGAGGGATGAGAGGTGGATGCAATGGGGGGGGGGTTCTGGTGTCCTGACACACTCAATGAGCATCAGAGAGCAGTTTACACAGGATCTGAAAGATGGAGAGACGGGTGACTGAGTTCCTGCATGAAAGAGCTGCCTCTTCTGATATGGCCGAAGCCAGAGGTCAGACCAGTCACGTTCAGGGTTGACTGTGGTTTGACTGTGCTTGAACCAGTAAAAAGGTGCCAGGGTCAAAGATTAAAGGCTTCAAATCATAACAGTTGAATGATTGGCTGACTGGCACTTCACAGTACAAAGGTCAAAGGTATAAATGATACTGTCACATTGTGCCGACACACTCACATCAACCGTATGTCTGAGTCTTCTGTGGCTTCTTTTACAACTAATAAAGTGTAGTACATGTAAAACATGACTTACAACTAACAGTTATATCCAGCTATTTATTGTCTGTGTCAATGAGACAAAGTCCAGAAGTTTGCTAGTTCCTGCTTCTCAAATGGATGGCTTCCTGCATGTGCTGCAGTTTTAGATTTAAGATTTTGAGTTACTAACATCTAACAACACATTTCAAAACAGTGTTTGGTCTCAGGAAATGGAGATGGGTTTAATAACAATTGTCATATTTTTTAGACAACTTTCAAACTTCTGGACAAGTTGATGAACTCTGTCTGGAACTATACACACTGAAGTGTCTATTACTGACTTTCTCTTTGAACCAATTACAGTGCTCTATCGAGCAACTCAAAAACTTTCTGAAAATAAAATGAGAGAACACGGCGGCTTTTTCATACGCATTCACTCAACTGCCTGCATGCAGTCACAATATGTAACATGTGTGAGTGGTAAGGGCAGCTGCTTGCTTATGTAAGTCCTGAAGCAAGTAAAAACTTTAAAAAAAAAAGACAAACAAACAAGCGTCTTTCCTCTGATTGCATTGACATCTTTATAGGAGAAGGGGTCTACAGTGCTTGAACTTTGACATCTTGGAAAAAAAGAGCAAGTGCTGACTCAGCCTTAACTTTGCAGCCTCTTGTCCATGTCTGCAACAGAGTTAAGTAAAGTTTACAGAAAGTTAAAAGTAATGTGCTGGTTTTGAATGGCATTGCTTTTTTTCTTTAAGGAGCGAGGTAATCAAATATGCATGTGTGTGTTCAGGTCATGTGCATCACTACTCATACATGTGTGAGACTGCTGACTTATGTGGAATCTTTAGGTTTCCTGTTCTTGCATTTTTACATCCCTTTGTCTCCAGGACGCGATTGGAGAAAAAAAACAGGCTACGGCTAAAGTGTTTCTGGATTGCGAACGGAGACCAGCTGAGTGCTTCATGCATGAACAAGCGGATTAAATAAGACAAAAGGTTAAAGCCGTTATATCACTTGTTGCAACAAACATCAGATGTGTGGTCTAAAGTTGCCTAAGGCAGGTTTCACACAGGATATTTTCATATCCTCTATTGTTAATGGACTGCTGTTTCACAGAGGAAGAGGCTCGGTCAGAGACATGCTCCTTGAGCTCATTATTACTTTTGACCTTTGATGTTTTCTGGCCACGACAGTGTGGTCCACTGTTTCAACCTTCAGAAATTTTAACATGATGTATTTAGACAAGTGTTTAGTCCTTATCTAGACTATTTTTTGGATGGGTTTTACAAAATGATTGATGTTAAAAATCCTATTCATGAATATATATCTTTTTTAATTGATCATTGTTATTTTACTGAAATAATTAATCATTTGCCTTTCAGAATTTTTTTTTTATAAATGTTTGTAGCCCTATTGAGCAATTGTTAACATATGGATAGAAAAATTTTATATGCAGATATAGTTTATGAAACTAAAGAAAACTATTTTAAGTAGAGTTAACTTCACCAAAGAGGAAAAAACAATGTTATCTAGGCCTTCTTGTGACACATAGTTGATACCACCACTTAGACAAACACCACTCACATCAGCCAAAGACTACAAATATTAACAAGCATCTTTGTGTTTGTGCAACATTATACTGTATCTAACCCTTATCAGTCTTTATAAAGCCCTGCATGATTAGTTCTTGCATTCCCCCTACCATCAATCCCTGATCAAACAACCACCAAACTGAGACAGCCTGCTGCTTGGCCCTCAACCAGAGCCTCACAGATTCTGCAGCTGCAGTTCTGTGCATCTGAGTTATTATTGCACTGGAGAAATGTATTAGATTGACATTGACAATAATCAGAGGAATGGTGAAAGCAATTAGAGTGTTTGGTGTCATCATTAAAACAGGCAACTGAGGATTTAGGGTCGGCACCATAACTCAATCTAAAAAGACAAGAAACTGCCATGATAGGTTAAATCTGAGCACAATATTTAACCAAGCTTAGATTTAAGAAGTTATTCCATTGAAAAAAAACATAGAATACAGCTCAGTCTAAGCCAGGCTAGCTAATAAAAAAGCATTATCAATGAGGGACCTTCTTCCAAGTGGCCAAAAGTTCACCTCTAATCCAAATTCATGGCTTTGGAAGTTCCCCGATTTATACTTGTACTATATGATAGGTCATAAAAGCCTTTGAAGTCCTCATTTGCTCGACCCTTTTCATGGAAGTCCAGCAGGGCACGTTCACGGTAAAGGGATCAGAGAAGTCACCTGAGCTCATCTGTTGCACATGACAATGTAAGCTGAATGGGCATGAATGAGTTACTTGGTCAAGGACGGGAGCCCTAGCCAAGAACAGTCTGGTGACTCGCTGGGGGACTCTGAACGGCTGTAAAAATACTCTAAGATGGAATGAAAGGGTCAATACTCCCAACCTGTTTCTTAATAATCAGTAGATGAATGTAGAGAGATATGTTAAATGATTTGGCTATCTAAATGACCATGCACTGATACAATCAAAGGTGTGGCTACAGAGAAAATCATAACTATAGTAATAACTACATTCATAACTCTCTAAACAGTATGTTGATTTGTTTTAAGCTTCTGTAATGCTGCTATGCACATAGCAGAAATAAGATCCTTATATTCGTCAAGGATTTAGGGAATTAAAGTTAATAAGTTATGAGGGTGTGCAAAAGTTTAAGAACCGCCTGAGAAAATCTTTCTTTGTGCATAGTTATAGTTACATACATAGGTATGGGTACATAGTTATTTTTTTTAAAAGTTGCAAATCAAACTTTACTCAGTTTTGTAGAATTCTATGTGGAAAAATTAAAGGAGCACCATGCAAAACTTGGGTAACACCAAGGGTCCAACCCTGACTATGTGATTTTTATTCTTAACCATAACCATTTGTAACTGAGTAGAAAAAATAGGAAAAAGAAGGAATTTTGGTAAAGATTGTGCAGGATATGTTTGAAATATGTTTCAAAGGTTGGTAGGATGATATCTGTAGCATGACATGGACACATGTAATGTCACTGTGATAACGGAGGGGAACATTACCGTTGTGTCTGTAGGTAAGGTGAAACTGCAATGTCTTGTGATACTTGTGCAGCCACACCTGAACATGCTTGACCTTCATGGAAGAGTCATCAGAGGGCAATTGGTCATTCGTCTTTACCACAAATTTACTCATCATAACTTTGCAAATGAACGTCTACACAAGTCTGACACATCTTTGAAAAACAAGTGGTGACAATTGAAGAAAAAGAACATTTTGGCCATATTGCACCAAGTATGTTTGAAGAAAGTGTGCAAGACTTCATGAAAAGAGCTCCTCTCCATCTGCAAAGCACGCTGGCTTTGGGTTAGTTGCAGTAAGTGGCACATGGAAACTATTCACTTATAGAAAAAAAGAGGACTGGATTCAGTTTCACACTATTAAGTTCTTCTAAAAGAAATGTCGTACTTTTAAAAAAAAAGGCTGATAATGAAAAAAATGAAAAGTATTGTACAAGCTGAAATGCCATTTTAATAAAATGGCTGCTTGTCATCTTTCCCTGTTTCTGTTTTCTTTTTTCTCAACCCTCTGTTTTTTTCATGTATCAAACATCTTGGGAATATCTCATGCACGCTCATCCTCTCTCTCATCCTCTCTCCCGTTACCATGGAAATGGACAAATGAGTCACCACCTCCCTTTTTCTTTAACAAGTGAAGGTCAACCTCAAAACCACACTGGACAACTTGTTCCATCTTTCACCCCTGACTTTGCATTGATGGAGTTGTTTCTTATTTGTCATCTGCTCTACTACACTGGCCTCAGTAGTCATGCTCCATCTTTAGTTAAGATATAGGAACATTAATGCAATGTTAAGTAGACAGCAGCAATAGTCTAGTATAGATTTGTGTTTGGAAACTATATCTTTATAAGTTTACACTGAATCCTATTTCCCAAAATGGAAATTATAACTAATTTAACCGTCTTTTTCTTTAGAAAACAGCATTAAAAATACACAAGCTTAAAAATAACTGTAGTGCATGATTAACACCTGGTTAAAGCTGTATTTTTCGATCAAAATCAACAAAGTATCAGTAAACAAGATGGGTCTGGGACATGTAACCCTGCATCTAACATATCTCACTGGGTCCAAGTCTGAGCCTACAAATAGCTCTGAATGGACAAATCGTCTCAGCATCACAGATCAGTGAGTGTTAGGACATCCCCGTTAATGACCAGACTGCAGAAAGATGATGAAAGCTAGCTGATAAAACAACTTTTAAAGGGCCAGAGGGGCAGGAGGTTCTCGCAAGACAGACTGAGAAGTAGCTGACTTCATTTCAAAAAGTTATTCTTATGAATAAATCTGCATTTAGTTTATAGTCACATGGTTTTTAATTTTTTTTTTTAAAGATAAAAAAATAAAAAAATATGTATATTCTAAAGCAGGACATAGGCAACATAAACTCAATCACTATGAGTACCTTATCTAAGGCGGGATATATCACTGACTGTATGGAAATAGTCCCTTGTCAAAGGATTACATGAGATCATCTAATTTGATTTAAGCTGACTTTTCTTACCGACTGTTTGTCTGACGCTTAAAATGTACAGCTTGCAACATGGATGCACTGAATACAGAAAGAGTTAAACCACCCGGTGACAAAACTGACTCACTTACCCACAATAATACCACAAGCGCTCACAAGCCCGATCTCCTTCTTGAGCGCAACTCCTCCAGACTCCTTCTCACCGGGAGCATCCTTGGCAGAACCCGCCGTGCTGCTCCGTTGTCTTGGACCGTCCGTCATATTGATTGCTGGATTTGACTCTTACTTTCTTTTCTTTTTAGTCTTTAATCTAGACTTCACAGCCCCTGATGTTGTCCGCCTTGAGCTCAAGCGTCCTCTGTGCGCAAAACTAAAGCGTTCCGCACTTATCTGATTAAGGAAGGTTGAATGTTGTTGCGCTGTCAGCAACTTCTGATAAGGATTGTGTTAAGGATAGTCAGAACCAAGAAAAACAGACCCAGCAGCGCAGCAAACAAAGGCACAGTAATAGTTCCTGCCTGCACCAAATTGTGTCTTGATGGCTGGGTGACACAGGTGGTGCGTGCTTTGAAGTCCACTTATGGAACAGAATAGCGTATATTCCAATTTCTTCGTCCTTTTGGTGTAAAAAACTGCACCAAAACAGTTCTTAAACGTTTTTGTATCTATACATAGATATATATCTATATAAAGCTCAGAATTTCCTTGCTCCAGGTATGAGGGGAGCAGGCAAAAACATCCTCACTGTACGCAACCAAAAGGCGCTCCAGTAGGAGACGAAATGCACATAAGACAGGTCTTCCTCTTAAATATCCGACCTGTGCGGCTTAGACACGAATTGTATTTGGGTTGATATACATACTCGCTTTCATATGAGTACATCATAGCACCGCCCCATTTCTGCCTCCTCTAGCTTGTTTTTCCTCCCTCAGCCTCTCCAGGTCCCACCCATCAGCTGTTCCTCCAGATTCCCTCCTGCTGCTGCTATACACTGTAAACTAAACACACAAACTAACCATATACCAGCTTATTTGGGTTAAAAAACAAACAAACCCAAACCCACCCCATCTTATGTAATTTCCCCTCAGGGATCAATAAAGTATAATTCATTCATTCATTCATCTTACAGTTTCTGTCGTGACTGTATATTGTCCTAGTCTTCTCATGCCCGGGTTTCTCACTCATTCACACTTATTATTCAAGAGGTAGAAGCCTGTATCTAAATTTAGCTCTTTCACAGAAACGTCACAACTACTTAACATGCTCCATGACTGCCTGACTGGTCCCATCCTGTACATTCACATTGCAGAGGATCAGACACACACTTCCTGCAGTGCTGTCATAAACTGTGTTGCTGAAGTGGCTTGTAATTCCCTGATCAAATTTTACCTTTGAAGGAGTGTTTACCTACTCATCATGATGTCTTGTAAAAGTAGAAAGTCATTCTATCATTATGATCAACACATTTTATGATTTAAGTGTGATATACCATAGATTATAACGCAAATGTTCTTTAAAAAGTATCTCCAGCAGGTTGTTCTTGTGCGGAGCAAGAGCGTGCATTTTGAGGTAACAGTAGTACAAGTTTGTCCTCATTTTTATCTCACTTCCCTCTGGCTGGTGGGAATTTCTCTTTTTGCTTTCTCTAGACAGAGATCAGAGCCCAGCTGCATTCTGCAGCCAGTTAGGGTGGAAGGGATTCATTGTTTTGATCAAGGGTGCTCCAGCAGCAAAGACTGCGACAACTCGGTTACTTGTCCAACACATTTTGCTTTTATAGCATCTCCTGTGATTTCATAGGAAATCTCAGGTTAACATGAACAACTCCAGGACTTCCTGAGCAACTGTTGACACACACAATGCCGGAGAACAACAAAAAGCGGGAGTTACATAAGCAGCAACTGGACTTGCCAATCTGCGGAAGGCAGTGTTTCTCTCTCTGCATGATGGACAACACAACAGGGTTACCTGAATCTGAATACCTGAATACGAGGTGCAATTGTCACGACAGTCCTGCAAACCAGGCTTTCCAGACAGATGTAGCTGTCCCAGTTCACTTGTGCTGTGTACTGAACCAGTGAAGCAGGAAGGATGACATGTTGTGTTGATACTGGTCACTCACAGAACATATGCTTAGCTATTAGGAAACAGGTCAGCGGCCAGTTTGTTGACATTCTGCTGGCACACAACACCTTTCCTGATGAGAATTAGTGGGGTCAGCAAGAAGTCCTGTGTCTGCTTGTTGTGGTTGATTTTAGTGTCAAAACTTGCCGAATACCTTTGTTATTTGTACTTATAGGAGTCTTTGC
Organism: Leptatherina wallacei; assembly: GCA_028567055.1. Lineage (NCBI taxonomy): Eukaryota > Metazoa > Chordata > Actinopteri > Atheriniformes > Atherinidae > Leptatherina > Leptatherina wallacei. The sequence goes on from JAOXYM010000005.1 coordinate 13,269,681, forward strand.
ATGCTACAATAAAGTGATGTCACACCTACTTCGTCCTAGTTTAGTTAAAAGGCCTTGAAGTGATATTAAGAAAGAAAAATCTAAATCAACTTCTAATTTATGTTTGTGTCTTATTGGTGATAGTTGGAAGTTTTGCTCTTTCATGACTTTTAACGATGACTTGGATGGAACAAAAAGTATTTAATCTCAGGGATTTGTCTGTGATAACAATCACAAAGACATACAAAATGACCACAGACAACATCCTGTGACAACAATAAAAGGAATTTGATCAAAAAGAGACACAAAACCACCACAATTATGTCAACTGAACACGGTATAAAAAAAAATTCTCAGAGATCCAAGACTGACTGATATGAGATGCTATTAAAATATGACAAAAATGAAAAATCACCAAAAGATGGCACAAACCAAGCAAAAACATGACCACAAAGGGACAAACAAAGCAATCTTAATGAAACTAAATTAGATGCAAATGATCCAATGGGATGAAAACAGTCAAAACAATGATGCAAAATTATCCACAAGAACTCCTGCAACACGATTTCAAGAAATTCTGGTTAGAATATATAACAAGTTCTTTAATCTTCAAGTCAAGCATCATAAATGGAGGAGTATATCTTTTGTTCTCTTTTAACCTGAGATTTGTAATTTCTCAATGCTCTCTGCTGATCACTACAACTAAAAGACTTTGGGATCTAATACATTGACCCTTATTGTTCTGTCTGATATAGTGTTAATGGTTTTGCATGTAGACATCCTTGATCATCAATGATTGAAACCAAACAGCCTTCATTCTCTGTTGTTTACTTATAAAGATTGTTTCTAATTACATCATTCTAGTTGCAGCAGGTCAAAGAGATTTGATAAAATTGTTCTGAGATAATCGGTTTGGGAAATGGCCAACATACTTACTGTTTGAGCATAGAGAGGTGAGATTAGGAGGGGGAAATTATGTAATTAAGTCTACCCAATACAAAGGAATGATTTTAGAAATAGGGAAGTTGTAAATCTGTGTTTTCCAACAATCATCCAGTTTAGTCTAGTAAATGTTAGGATTAATTTTCCCCTAGATTATTTATTCATTTCAGATTTAATTTTAGGCCCAAATACTGTTTCAAACATTCCTTCTTGTTGTCACTTATTAATTTCAGATACTGAATATGTTATGTTTGTGTTAAATTTTCAGCCAAAGATCTCATATGTTAGTCACATTTCATAAGGCAATGAAAATAATTGTGAATCAGCTGCAAATAAAACTGATCATGTAGCTTGTTTACGGCTGTGATGTTAAGGAATGCTCAAGATTGGCTCCTTTTAATATGAATCAGTAACTGTGTAAGCCTAACCATCTAATTTATGTGTTAACTTATAAACAACCTAAAGAATATCTTTAAAGTTACCCTTATGTGAAAGTTGAGGTCCTGTCACTATGCCTCCGATTGATCATGCGCCCTGGCTGAATGGTCAGCGTGCATGACTCTCACCTGGGGCTCAAATCCTGCCTGGGCCCTCCTTCATCCTGCCACAATTACAATCTATAAGTGAGAGAGAAGCAGAAAAGTGACAGAACTGTGCAAACTGTTGTGTAAGGTGCGTGTCAAACATCTCGTATGAAAGTCCCCGTATCAGCACTTTCCACCTTTCCTTCCTCATTACTGGCAAACATGGACAAACCAAGAGTTTCAGCCATTTAGTGAAGCATGAGAAGTGGACATTATTATTATCAATGTTATCATTATTAGTAGTAGAAAAGTGCAACATGTGGACCAATGTAACTTGTACACATTATGTTTGATTAACTTATTGGATAATTTGTACATACATGTAAAAGCCCTGCTGACATGTGGGAAAAAAGAAAAAAGCCAACATACATGAATAATTATATCAGTAGTCTCTATTGTGTGTACACTGCAATGAGAGAGTAAAAACAAAGTGGTTATGCCTCACTTCTCATTTGGATTTAGAGGAGAGTAATGCCTGAGTCTGACCTGCAGCTTAAACGGGAGTGTGTTTCCATTCAAGCTTGACTAGAAGAGAAGAAGACCACTTAGCCCCCATGAGGTTGGCATTAGTGGGTTTTGATAAAATGTCCTGGCAACTATTTGAAATGTGTGCACAATTTGCATAAATTCTTTTTTATGCTTTTAGCTTCCAGTCTGTCCTCCCGAAACTTCACTGGAGTAAGTTCAGCACAAGCTGAGTTGGACTGATATCATATGACTGATGTTACCAGCTGCCCAAAAAGCTGCCCAACTTTATATTTAGGGTCTTGTTGATCATTGCTCTGCTGCAATATGAAACAATTGTGTAGTTTTGCTCAAAAAATGGTCATGCACTCCCTCAAGCTGAAGCTGAAAGTCATCCATTTACCTTGAAAGTAAATCAAAGACTTTAAAAAGGGGAAAGTATTTGGGAGATACATGTAAGATTTGGGAAGCTATAAGAAGTACAAGCTGGTTATCAGGAGACAATAGAGGAGCGACGGTGTGGCTTGAACTTCCGTGGTATGTCCTGAGTCAGCTGTTAGTGGGAGTTTATATCTGTGGCAAAGCTGACCCTGGGCCTTTTTCTGATAGTGCAACTTATTTATGCATAGCTGTGTGCTCAAGACAGTCACACAGGATGCAAGCAGTATCGGCCCTTATGAACCCACATACACACCCTTTGAGATCTTAAGAACTAAATCCACATGTATCTGAAGCGTCAACTGTAATGTTTCCGACACAATTAAAAGTAAAGGATTATTTTCTGAACCTCCATCTAAATAATTGGAGTGAGTCTTTTCCAACAAGCTGAGTTGATGATTAAATGCACTCCCATGGATGATCTTCAGGTCTTTACCTTTCATACACACTCATTTTGACTTTCCGCGTCACACAAACTGACATAATCATCTGCTGCATAATGCACATCAGAGCCTTTAGCCTCTGTGCCTGAAAGGTGACAGATTGGATAGTGAAAGGCACAAAAATGCTCCAGATAGTGTCACTAATGATTAACTCTGCTCTTTCAGGTTGTTTGCTGCTCAGTGGCTGGAAAACTGGAACAATAACATGCAAACACGAAGGTAATGGCTGCGGTGCCAGGCAGGCAGACTACAAAAATGCTTGTCTACCATGAGGACATGATCATAACTCAGAGTAAATATTATATTACATGGCTTACTGAGAGGTGATTAATAGAACTAAAAGTATCAAAGTGTCCTGGATCTGGCATTGGACCAGATTTTCATTATCATCTATTTTGTTACCATTTTAACCTAAAAAGGCTCCATTTTTCTGTGATTGTTTGCAAAATATATGATGAATCATGGAGTTCATGTGAGTAGCTGCTTTACGTCAACAGACTGCAGGATCATCTCTAACGCAGCTCTTTCGCTCTGAGGAACTGGACATATATGCTGTTGTAGCAGCTCTCCAAAACCTGATACAGTGATCAAAGTTTTGAAGAATTGAATAAATATCTCAGCAGGATTGTGAACTTCTCTCTAATGTTCAAGTCTGCTCAAATTCTGTGGTGTCCTCTCTTCTTTTATAGACAGTTTATTGCACTGCACTGTGATCATGAGATGAGCGCTGAGATTAAGTCAGAAACATTTTTTCATGGCTCTGAGCTGTCAGAATTTTGCTCCAGTAAGATGAAGCAGAAGCTAATGAACAGAGATGAAAGAATCTAGATTACTGCTGGTTAAAACCAAGAATATGGCACAATGGATCCCTGTTGAGGAAAAAGGAGGAATCATGCTTTAAACTCCTCCTGATAGGCTGTGAGTGTATAACCTGGACAGGCGCCAAGGCCATGATGGTTAATCAGAGTAATGCACCAAGCTGAACTGAGCTTACTCTCTCCAACAGGACACTTTTTCTGCTTGTCTGTGTATTAGTATTCTGTTTTACCCCAGTATACCGAGGACCATTACAATACGGCAGCAAGTCCAGTGAGGGTTTTTGCACTGAAAGTGAAAAAAATACAAAAACTGAAGTGATTAAAACAACAAACATAGATAGTTATTAGTTAAATGTGCAACATTTAATGCAGTACATCTGAAGATTTATGACCGCGTCATGATTTAATATTCAGAACTATCAGAAAAGAAAGATATTCAGTTCAAGAAAACATTATTTAACCCAGCATTTTCTTTTTTCAGGCAGGCAGACCAAATCATTTGCGAAATGGTCGATCTTCAACCTACATGTTCATTCACAATAGCTGAAAATTTTGTTTCTTTTTATAAAAGATTTTATTCCATTTTTTGATGTCATCTTTGCTGTGTGGCCAGCTTTGTTGATTGCAAAAAAATTATTTATAAAATTTATTTGGGTAGTATACTGAAGCAGCGGCTAACACTGTCGCTTCACAGTATGAATGTTTGTGATGGTTACCACCCCTCAGATTTAGGTATCCAATTTTTCTTCAAGATTAATTTCAATTCAATTCAGTGTAATTTAATTTAATTTAATTTAATTTAATTTAATTTAATTTAATTTAATTTAATTTAATTTAATTTAATTTAATT
>JAOXYM010000005.1:13274299-13284736 GCA_028567055.1 Leptatherina wallacei
AATTTAATTTAATTTAATTTAATTTAATTTAATTTAATTTAATTTAATTTAATTTAATTTAATTTAATTTAATTTAACAATCCAATCCTTTTGTCCTATTTCTTTTAACCTATCCATTAATTTGTGTATATATGAAGTAATTCCTGGTACCTTTAATTTAGGAACCCAGACAATAACAGCGTGAACAGCTTCATCATTGAGGTGTTGCATGTTCATCATTAAAGGTGATGAAAGAGAGAGCTTTTCGCAGATTATAATTCTGTTAATGGGCTGAGATTTTTTAACTGGGTCGTTTCACATTGTTCTTTTTGTTTAGTAGGCATGTTTTTATGCCTTGTTTTGCCTGGTCTTTTTCCGTGTGTTGACTAATTATGGTCTTCCTTGGTTGCATAAAACTTAAAATTATAAGACTTAAATTATCCTATTTACAAACAAAAAACAGGTTTGCAACCACCCAGGGAAAAATGATCTGGTCTTGTGATTGGTTATGATTGAGTGATGGCAGGCGAACAGAGGTGATCACTTCAGCTGATCAACCAGAACCACAAAACAAATCCAGCTACACTTGGAACTAAAAGATACAATCATGACAAGGATAAGGCATTGTTTAGACGTCATAGCGTGTAAACAAAAATACAAAAAGTTCTATTTATTTGAGAATAACATTTCTGATAGCAAATATTGAAACATCCTTTCTATATTTCCGCATTTTTATCTGAAGATGAGTTATCCAAATGAATTTAAATGTAAAAGAAGGGAGCATCTTCTTATTAGACTTCTCTTAAGACCCTGTAGGACTGTTCTGTAAACATGAGAACTGATATAAGTCAGCGTAAACATACTGAAGACAGATACTTTGTTCAGCTTGTTTTTATACTTCCTACCAGTAGCTTTGCCTTGCATAATAACTCAGAATAAGAAGCAGAATTGACATTGGCCTCACACCCGTCTGTATTCCTAGAAACCCCCCAAGTCTTCTAATCCAGGAGACACAGGAGCACATGTTCATTCAGGACCATGTGGGTTAGTAATGTGACATAGTGCTTACTCATACCCATATGCCATAAACAACTATACTGAAACGTAAGACAGAGTTGCACAACAGAAGGGGGGAGTAGGTTGGGACCGGAGGGAGAGACAGAGGGAGGTGTTTGAGGAGGAGGTCAGGGTGAGGAAAATGTTTGGAAGTGAGGATGTTTTTTGACCTCTGCGAGAAAGAGAGGAATGTGTGATTATATAGCAAGATTTGGATAAAAGATGAAGGAGGAAAATGGAAGAGAACGACGTGAGTGAGTGGCTGAGAAAGGAGGAGGAGAAGGGGAGTGGTGAAGGAGGTGTGTGACTGTGGGAGGGGCGATGGTAATTTGAGCCATGTGTTTACCATGTCCCCAGAAACATATATGATCCTTGGACAACGTGCTCAAAAACACATGTGCTGAGATCTCAAGCTGGTTCAGTTTTGGTGACTGCAGAGAGATGAAAAGGAAACACATATTTTATAGCTTCATTTTCATCACTGGGTATTTTTAGGTGTAAAGTTGTGTGATGAATCGAATTATTCAGACGTAAATCCAGTGTTTCATTAAACGTATTTTGGGGTTTTTGGGAGGGTCACAGCAGAGATGATACAGATGATAGCCGGTTTCCTCTGTGTACACATAGATTACATAATATAAAAAAAGAACCCAAGTAATTCAGAGAACAATCTTGGTATCTTTACATTGTATATTACACTTTTAATCCAATGCAATTATATCTAAAAATACAACAACAACAAACTCTTTAGCACATAGATACACACCAAAATAGATATGTTACTGTATTTGTATGAAAACATCTAAAACAAATGCTGTTTACATGTAGAAGCCTATACTGCACAACGATAAGTAAACAGTAACTGCTGAGGTGGATTATCTACTGCACAGTAACTAAAATGATAAACTTCTCTTTTTTTCCTCTTCCCTTTTGCACCATACAGTGCTGGGACATACAACACTAAGACAGTATTTTATTTTTAAATTAACAAGTTGGAGGGCCTTTTTAATTTATTCAACATTTTATTCTGGGTTGGCATCTTCAGTCACTAAAACCATTAAATCAGTTTTATGTTTGACAGCCTTGCATTACATTTAATTATTAGCCCTAAAAAAAAAGAGCATTTATAATGCGGTAGTAATATATGATGGACAAAAATTGCAATTATTAAGTTCACAGGATTGTTTTTTGGAAGTTTGCCTGAAAAGCTTTCATGTTCTAATAAGCACTTTTCTTTTTGGTGTACATTGCTGCAGCACATCCTGTCACCGTCCAGCTAAAGCTCTACTTGAAAGGTCATCTCCACTCTGATTGGTCAACTGATCGGTCAAAAATAACTTCATGTAGATTCTCATGTTGACCTCGTGTCAACTCCAGGAAGGAAAGTCTGGATAACTAACTAAATGTTTCAGGTAGTTGAGGAGCAGTGTATTCTGTGGGAGCTTGGGAATAACTCAGTCTACTCTGTATTTTTTTCCAGATTTTTTCATTTACACAAAGTCTTACATAACTTGCTGAAGGAAAGCACACTATGGCCTCCTAAATGCTAACTTGATGTTCACTGTGATGGATTACATAACAAATGTTTCTAGTTATTTTTCATGTCAGACAAACTGACATCAAATGTGCAGATTGTGGTTTCCAGTTTGTTCTTTCTTAATCAAATGCACAGAGATTAGAGAATTTGTATCATCCCTGATGAGAACAGATAGTTTCATGTGTCTTTAAGCTATCATCCTTATGCAATTCTTGATATAACTTGGTTGATGTAATAATCACTTTTTACACTTGCCCCCATGTGGGCAGTTGCCCTTCTTTCAAGCTCAGGATCTCTACCAGAGGCCAGGGAGTTTTAAGGTTCTGTGCAGTATCTTATCTGTTGTATCTAGTGTAACATCATGTTCATTTTCACTCTGTATCTGGATTAAACTTGAGCAAGTCTCAACATGTCTGTGTTTCATCTTATTGCTCACCCAGCACAGAGCTATACAGTAGCTACAGCACCAAAACTCCTCACAGCCGACTTCACGATTGTCATCCAGTTTTTTGTTTGCTCGGATACTTCAACAAAGGACGACACAAAGGATATCTGGGTGTTGCTTTTACTGACTGTTTTGTGAACAATTTCCAAACAGACACAGATTTCGAGTCACACAGGACTTTATTTTTCTTTTTTGCCTTGTTTTCCTCAACATTCTGTGTTCATCTATCACCATGCAAAACGACCAGCAGACATCCCTTAAAAATGATAAGTGCAGTAATCTCCATCCACTGAGTCAGCGGCTGAGTTTGTTGTAGCACAGGCTGTTTTTTTCCCCTTTCCTGCAGACACCATGAAAAAAAAACCTTCACGAGCACAACTTCCTGGTTCAAAGTGTGGGTCAAAAAATGACTTGCTCAGGTTTAAAACTCAGATTGTTTTTTTTTTTTCACATGAGGCAGCAGGAGTGTCTTCGGTATGTGTGCGGACTGCTCATATTCCTCTCCCTCCAGTCCCTCCTAGCAGTCAGCACCGCCTGCACTAGGCTGTTTTCATGGAAGTCTGGCTGAATCCAGTTTGCACTGCCTTAAGACATGACCTCCTCATCTTACCCTCCTTCTCCAACCTCATGGAATCTTTCTCCTTTTTTTGCTCATATTAATTGCCACTCCTCTTTTTCATGATCGTTGCTGCTGTTTATCCTGTCATTCCACTCCCTTTACTCTCTTTCTTTCTGAACATTGTGTTTCCTTTTTGTTCTCATCTCGCTTTCCCTGCTTTCCCCCTTCTTTATTTCTCATACCTTTGTTTTCTTCTGTTAGCCCTCCTTGACTGTTGTCATCAGCTTTTGTACTTGAAAGAAAGAAACACGGAGAGTATAAAAAAAAGATAAATAAAAGGAGGAAACTGGAACCTTTTGTGTACCTTACACATATTTATGTATTAATGAATGCACAATTCTTATTCTGTAGATACTTGATCTGCAAATATGGACGTTGAGTGTAAGAGAAGAATTACTGACAGTATTATGCTGAGCAAATCCATTCCCAATCCCAGCTCATCACTGTCTGACACAGAAGCCTTCACTTTGATTTCTCAACAGCCAGGATATTTTTCTTGTGTAAGTTTTTAACACATTATGCTTTTTCCCAGCTGGTCACCGAAAGCGAGACACATGAACACAGTAACTTTGAAAATGCAGGTAAAAATGATTTCAGTCATTTTTTTAAATGACTAGCCTACAATGTTTTTCTACTGAGAATACCTCATCGATCACTCTTCATTCATCCATCCATCTTGGATCCAATTCCAGCTGTCATCAAGTGGGAAGCAGCCAAATAAAAGAAAAGAAGAAAGTGAAAAAAATAAGTATAAAAGTGAGTATTGTACAATGACTTTTGGAGTGCCACAGGCAGTGGTGGATTAAGGTGGTCATGGGTCCCTAGGCTTATTTTGTGAGTGCCCCGCCCCCATGTCATGAAACAACATTCATTATAACAGGAGTTCCAAAACTGTTTTTTAGCCACGACCTCCAAGATAACATGTTCACAACCCCCGAATTATATAATATGTCAATGGGTCATCCTGCACCGTCCTCTGGATAAAAGTCTTCAAAACAGAATTAAGGAGGATAAAGTGGTTTTTAGTGGATGCGGTTTACCTACATGGCCAAAATCAGCTTTTCTAGCTGAGATGATACCAAATTCAGATTTTCAATATGACCTGAGTAATAACTTTGTTGTTTTTGCATTAATGTGTTAAAAAATTAAGATTCTCATTTCACAGATTCATCTCTGCATTAATGGTTTCATTCTGACGGCCATGATACAATACCCACATGTATCTGATAAATGCAGGCTATGTATTTTTTACAATAATCTAATAAGCCCTCAAATGATCTCACGACCCCCATTGGGGTCCCAACCTCAGGTTTGAAAACTTATGCATTAGAATATCCGACAGAGAAAATTGCAACATGCAACTTGCAACAATTGCAACAGACAGAACTACACTGTACCAGAATAAAACCATTCCAAAAAAATACCATCTGCAGCAGCATAGACAGCACATAGTAGCATTTTTCCAGTAAGTCCAGACTGATCATCACTGTCGCCAATCCCTGATATTTTTTTTAGATTGAGTAAAGGGGATCCGGCTGCATTCAGCCAATTAGCTGCTTTGTTTTTGCTATTTTTGAAATAGGCCAATAGAGGTTATGGTTAAACATCGTCTGGCCAATAGGGGTCCCCTACACACGTGGGGCCCCTGGGCTACAGCCTAGGTTAGTATGTGCATTAACCCACCCCAGGTCACCAGGCATTAAGTCCCTTTGCATGATGCAGCTGTTGCAAAGTTTAAAGATAAAGACAGTTTTCTGGTCATTTGGTTCACGATCAGGTGTGTGTGGTAAAGAAAATGCCCCATTATAGCTCACAAGAAATGTTGTTCTTATTATAACAATACTCAATGTATTTCCAAGATAACATAAAGGCTGAGAAAAGATAGTTATTTTACATTTATAGTCCCTGAGGCAGAATGAAACACCATAAATTTATATTTGGCATTTAATAACAATATTGAGTTTTGTTTTTTCCCCAAGCCCATTTGGAGGAAAAGGCAGCGCTGCAAGCAGTATTGAAAAAGTTAAAGCGATACCTCGTGTTTTTATCATTTTGGAGAATTTTTGTGGTGTTAACAACTAATGAGCCGACAAATCTGCTGACATTTAGTGAAACTCTTTCATCGGAGTGTGTGTGATAAATGCTATGAAGCACACAAGCAACAGAGAGTTTATTCTCAACTCTGGACACTGCAGATTTTTAAAAAAAAATTCTGACTTTAGCTTTCTGGATCTGTGTGTGTGTGCACTGTTTGATCTATTGCTCTAGTGAAGGTGCAGAATCTAACACCCTTCTTCTTTGTGGATCTTTCCCACGATGATGTCTCCCTTGCTTCTTTCTACTCTGCTGCATGACTTTGTGTATTCTGTGTGCATTTATCGACCTTTGTCATGAGAGGATTACTGAACGGACTCAATAGGCGTAAACCCTGGGGCCCAAAGGGTCAGGAGGGGCACCCTGAACAGGAGCATCTGTTTGAAGTGACTGTTAACATAACTTATTGGAAACTCGTTAGTTTAAGGTCAACACATTGGATTTGCGTCCAGACATCACCGGTCTATCTACACTGGTTGATGATGACGTAGCAATGCTGAACATGGCCTGAGTTGTTGCTTTAACATGAGGGTCTATATATTCTTGACCTAATTTAACAAAGGCTTTAGTTTTAAAGATTCAAGTCAGGGGTTAGCATTAGCTGAATCCAGCAAAATGTTAGCTGAGCACTTCATTTTGTGCTATTGAGATGAAAGAGTAAGTAAATAATTCTGATGAGTTTGCTGTGTAAATCTAAATTCTCATCTACAATTTCAGGGGCTGGTGTACCATGATGGCCAATTATCCTTAGCCAATAGACACGCTACTGAGTTTTGACAGATTTTCGAACAAAGGCTAATTCAACATCCATCTTGCATCTTGTTTCTTCTCTGAGCTCTCTCCAACCATTAAAAGTCTGATGTTTATTATTACTCTGACACTTTCTCTCTTTCTTTTCTTTCCTTCCTGTAATGCCCTCTTTTTTTTTTTCTTTTTTTTTTGCTGACTCATCCGTGGGGCATGCAGGTCCAAAATGGCCAGTGTGTTGATATTAAGGCGCTGGCGTGACACAGCACCACAAAGCGAAATGTAGCTGTCACATGATGCTCCAGGCTGGAACACAAAACTATGAAGTGTAGTTCTTTGCCCCAGGACGGCTCCAGGAATGTGCTTAATGAATGTCAGTTTGTTATCAAACCAAGTTAGAAGTTCAGTGTTTTAAGGTCAGAAATACATGCAGTATTGCTCGTTTTGACTTGAATCCTCTAAAATTGCAAACTGAAAGTCTGGCCTGGTACTCATTTACATTGTAAATGCTGGCCTGCATTGGTGTGAGGATGGAGACTGAAATATTAATACTTCATACTAGATATTTATGTTCAATAATCGATCCTCATATTATAGTATACATATTTTAGTAGGTGTAAATATGTAGTTTATAATTAACAGGAACTCAGTGGAAAGTAATCAAACTATTCGGATTCCATCTTAATTATACCGAGTTGGTGGGAGCTACTTCTTCCATCTTCCAAAGTCATATGCAAGATACAGCACAGTATAAGCATTACAGCAATGTGCTGGTCCCTCAGACCAGCTGAGCCAGTGGACAACAACGACTAAATGCAAACGCAGTCATGTCATGTGTGAAGCTATATCAGTCCCATGAACAGCAACATTGTGGTATGTGACATGTGCGGGAAGACAGTGAGGTAGCAACACCAAAAACCTCATTAAACATCTGAGAAACAGTCATAACACAGAATATTATGAGGCTATGAAGAGGAGAGGTGCTGTTAGAGCCACTTTCTGTGTCCTTTGGGTAGGTAAAGACTATCCAGGTAAAGAAGGAGAACTGGTGGAGCTGTTGCCTCGTGTAGCAATTTTCCAAACATATGAAGTTTTGTATAAAGTTTCAACATTGAATTAGTATAGTCAGTACCAGTTTTCCTTGATATGGGATTGGAAAGGAAATCAGCAGTATCATTACTCTGCATCACTCTTTGCTATTTGCAGCTCCTCAAACCTGTTGCTGTGGTTTTGACATTGATTTTGTGTTTTGTGATTCAACAAACTTAAACAATGAGTCAGAATTTCGCAGAGCTTATGGACTGAAAATCGTATTTCAAACACCTCCGAATATACTTATATGACTCTTCTTTTGTTTTGTTTTCTGCCATTTAAAAAAATCCTTATCTATTGTCTAAGTCTTTAATAAAGTCAACTTGGACACAATGTGTATATATCACAAACCAGATTCGGGCAGGCAGTCTGAAGGCCAAAAAGGAACATAAAAGATAACAATGGCAAAAAGATACAAAGCAGCCTAAAGAAAAACAGGAAAATGTACAGCAAGCGATTGAACAAAACTTAAAACCTTTGGCTGCAATGTAAACAGACAACACTATTGAATCAGATGCAAAATCAACACAAGAAGAAGAGACACAGTGTATTACAAAGAGACACAAACCTAATCTGTTATGATTGCAATTATTTTGTTCTCTTAGTATGAATGCCTTTCCCATAGGAAGGGTGGGGGGATGTTTTCATGGCCTGTATAAATACACAGGGTCCAACAGACAATATAAGCCGAAGCAATTGCCAACGAAGAACCCTTAGATTAGCATACTTTTGTCTTTTCACTTTTGCAGTTCCCAGAATAAATTTAAATATGAGGCAGACTGACACTCAGAATAAAAGTTTAGAAAACATGTTTACATGTACATTACGTGGACACGTGTGTTTTTAATAAACTCTCAACCTTTGCTTCAATTAAATACATTTCTTTTTACTCGCTTACCTGTTTGCCTGCTTGGGGCAGTCTTTAAGAGTCATGGTGACAATATGACACGACACAGGTGTGAATTTATTGTTACTGATTAATTGCGACCTTAACTGCTAAACTCAATCATAGAACTGTGAGACTGTTAAAAGTTAATCAGGAGGTTCTTACGCTATTAAACTAATGATTGTGTTATAAAGTGAAGCTTTTCAGTAAAAAGAGAAAAAAACAAGAACAATAAATCTGCGATTCAGTCGATTTTTCACCTCAAGGACGTAGTTTTCTTGCTAGCTGGTCGGTCATGAAATATTAAAGCTGCGTGTGACTGCAGCCTGGGATATAAATAACTTCGGCTAAACATAAAGCCATTACTTTTACTTCTGTCACTTGCACAGCTTTATTTCTTACCCACAAACTCATACATGCACCAGCAGTCACACTGACATCTTAGATGCATCCTGCATTCTGATCATACAGTCATATGGATGTTTTGGATGACAGTGCAGAAGTCACACAACATGCAGCTCGGGCCATTGAAATAAACATTTCACAAATACTTGATCTTATAAAAGGCAAGGTAAGTTTATTTGTATAGCACATTTCATGTACAAGACAATTCAAAGTGCTTTGCATAAAACATTAAAAGCATTACAGCGGTGTGCTGGGATAATTTAAGATCAAAAAGGGAGAAAGGAGGGACAATAAATTAAAACCTGCATTAAAAACTGTAATTGCATTCGTATGTGTAGAAATCCATCCTCCTTTGGGATGTGTTGTGGCAGCTGTACGGGCCACACGTGGATGCTAGGGTGCGTGTCAGTCACTGCTGAGCAGGCCGGAGTATTCAGGTTTATTTTCCTCATCTGAATAAAACTCTTTTGTTTCAGTTATTAACACTAGAATCGTAGAGAGATCTACAAGCTGATTGAGAAAATCCAAGTAAGGTTTGGCACTCACTTAGGCTCCGTTTATTTTATTTCAGACTATGACTCTGTGTGACATCTGGTGGTTAAAGTTTAAAACTGAGGTGAATGTGTCTGCTTGTGCCTGTGACCAGCTTACAGGTAATGGTGTGGTACTTTTAGCTGGTATTTGTAAAATTATTGTGTTGGGTGTCACAGAAAGAAGCTTCACAATCTCCACTAAATGATTTCTGGATCTGCTATTTCTATAAATTAAAGACTCATAATTACTTTTTTAGAAATTGCCCAATATTGTGTTTTGATGCGACTATCTTATACAGATACTTAACTTAGCAGAAAACTGAAGCCTTACCTACAGATGGTTAGATATCTTTGTAATAAAAACTGCGTTGACAACTCCTGAGTTGATTTTTAAAACTACCACCCACTTTAATTGTGTGTCCAACAGACCTAGAGGTCATCATTTATTTTTTACTCAGTCTGACCTCCTCCCCTTCTTACCCAATTGAACTACATGTAATCAGAGATGTGCACATATTACAACACACCTAGTAACATCTCTTTCCTGCTCAATATTAGTGATATCTAATATTTAAAGTATAACTTAACTTCAGAAGCGTAGAGCTGTCACCTAAATTAAAAAATGGGACCTTATATGTAATGTGATAGTTTTATTATAAAAAGCTGAAACGTCATGGTGATAAGTTTTATTGTAAAAACATGAAACTTACGTTGTAGCATGAGACGTTTTGAGGTGAAAAGGTTGATTATAAACCGAATTCGTCTTTTAATGAAAAACTGTGCATGCAATAGATCAGAGGATTAATTGTACTTCATACTAGGCCGAGACAAGGAGAGATGGACAATGGTGTATTGTTGACATTGCACCCTTGAACCTTAAACGTCTTCGTGTCGGCATTTTAGTTTCTCCCAGTTCTAACGGTGCATAGCCAATATGATTTAAATTTTATCACTGGTACATGTTAACAAAAGGCAACACACACACACACACACACACACACACACACACACACACACACACACACACACACACACACACACACA
>JAOXYM010000005.1:13286501-13297275 GCA_028567055.1 Leptatherina wallacei
TTTCATAAGTACATACCATTTTTTAAATAAAAATTGTGTGTGTGTGTGTGTGTGTGTGGGGGGGGGGGGGTTCCCCTTTTTAGAAGTCAGGGAAAATTGTTTTACCCTATAGTTGAACATTTTTTCTGTCTTTTCCTCATCTTTTTGAACTTTCTCATACATTGTGCTGCAGACCAGCGTGAGCTTCTCTGCAAACCCATCAAAATTCACCTCACGCATTTCTTCTACTGTACTCTAACTACTTTCACAGACTGTCTTCTGGCTTCTGCAGTATCACCATATGTATATGCACACTTTCAGATTTAATGGACAGATTTCTACACTTTAACAGAATACCTCCCGGTAATT
Organism: Leptatherina wallacei; assembly: GCA_028567055.1. Taxonomy (NCBI): domain Eukaryota; kingdom Metazoa; phylum Chordata; class Actinopteri; order Atheriniformes; family Atherinidae; genus Leptatherina; species Leptatherina wallacei. Next base: position 13,286,850 of record JAOXYM010000005.1, read on the forward strand.
TCCATGATGTCAAAAGTAGAAATTTTTCCAGGCTTTGTCCAAAGTTCTGCAACATGTTTGAATCTTGTTAAAATCTGATGTGGACCGAGGATCTTAGCCCTGTTGCCGGTGGCCAGATAGTCATTTTGTGTGTGAGACCAAATGCAGCATCAGCATCCATAACCACTGACCCCAAGAAACACTACTCCTGTTCTGTCGGTTTTTTGTAAACCTAGTGTGAGTAACTTTGCGCACATCCTGTCCTCACGTGCCTCAACCTATCCTTAAGAAGTCTCTGTTTTGGTCGTTTGGAAGTACACGTCAAATTTAGATCCCGCAATTGTCAGAAATTTAAGAAGGGTAAACATTATATGTGATCCGTGGTCGACTAGATGAGCATATGATTGCTTGTGTGTTCTGCCCCTTGTACTTTGTTTATTGTCATGTTTGGAAACAATAACAATTTCCATTGCTTTACTTTACTTAACATTTTAACTAAAAAAGAATGAAAGAAAAAAAAGAAGTCTGAATTGTGAGGCAGTGTAAGCAACTTTCAGCTTAAAACTGTAATAAAATACTGATAATAATATATATATACTAATATATATGATCAACACACAACCCCCCGTCAACTCACAAACTTCCTCTTTATCCCCCCCTCCTTCCGTCTCCTTTGGGACCTTCGCAAAAGTCTGGTGAGGGGTCTCCAAAGGCAAAACGCAGGAAATCACAGCTGTGCTCTTCCCCCTTTCTGCCTGTTTGAGACTTAGAGTGTATGTTTTTCTGTCTGTATCGGCATCTGTGTGTGGATTTAGGTCAGGGTGTGTGTTTTAGTCTCTGTACGTCTGTGTTTGTGTCTCGGTCACTCTCCTATCCAGTTTATCTGGCTGGTATGACGCTATTTTCTCTTCCCATTTCTTGTCTGTAGAAGTTTCCAGTGCCGTTAAAGCTAAACTTATACAGCCTAATAAACACTCTCTGCGCCTGAGCTGTGTGTCTTTGGGGCTAATGGCGCAAGATTGCACTGATTTGAACTATTCTGGTAGAAACATGCACACTGTGTGCACCTTATGCTCTTTATTTTTTTGTTTTTGTCTTTTACGCTTGCTTTTCTGTGCTTTATTTTTTCACAGTCTCCTTTTCACCTCTGTTAAATCTGTCATTTGTTTTACGTCTCTTACACAAAATATGGACAACAGTGTCAATGCATGCCCACATAATTATATGTATTTTGGATCTTAGATAAGTTTTTAGGCCTTGTTATAGACTGAGTTTTGACTATTAGCTCATTAAAACACCCTAACTGATTAAGTATAGGTTTGGAAAAAAAATCATTTGCAGATTGACAATACAATTAGTATTTTGGTGTACACTTTCCAATTTCTTGAACCTTTTTCACTTTACAAACGCTGTGTTTGGAAGATCTGGGAGATTCGGCAAGAAAGAAGATGCGAGCAAGCTCATCTCTACAGGCATCTGTCGGACACGTCAAAATTCAAGAAGGTGCTGTTGTTGCAGGTGTCACAAAAACATCAAATACCACTAAAAACTAAAACAGAGAGATTGAAACTGTGTTATATTCGTGTATGAATGCTAGTGCTTCTGGTGTAGCTGTGTTATTAGGATGAGGACTGATGCAAGTCCAGCACGCCTCAAGCACCAGGATAAACAGTGCTGATGTCAAAGGTCACTTGTGCAATAATCCATGTGTAAAGCAGTAGCAGCCCTTTCTTTCTGCTGCATCACATTTGGCTTTAAAGTCATAATTCAACTCTGGGAATGACATCGCACCCAAATAGGCACATTTCAATTGTAGATTAGAAAACCAGTAGGACATGGAGCCTGGCAATATGAGTTGATAGCAGCCTGTTTTGCTCTATTTTGTGTCTACAAATGCTGTTGGAGCATATTCTCTGTTAGAAGATGGACAGCACCGTGTGTGCAACTTATTTGTGAAGACAAAAACAGGAGTAAATGCTAATCAGCAGATTATTTGTTTAGCTATCACCACTTTTTCTGTGCAGGGCAGCCATGTTTGATTTTGAGGTCCAGGGCGGATGAAGTCCCTCCGACTTTCCAAGTTGGAAATCTAACCTCAGGGGGTTCTCCAGTTGATTTTTCCTCCTGGAAACTTGGAAATTCAGACTTCTGACATCAAATTGAATGCCCCATTAGTTACAACTGAAGTTACAATCAAAGGATCTCTTTATGCTGCAGCATTCATTTATATATATATATATATATATATATATATACACACACACAGAGTACAAAATCCTTCATACTTAAAAGAAACTTGCCTGCTGTGCACTGAGAGTGAGCTCCATTAAGAATTTTCCCTCTTCAGTGTGGAAGAAGTTGTCCAGTTTGCAGAAAGTCCCAGACCTCAACCCCATCTAGCATCTGAAACACCAACCGTGAGTCATTTCTTATCGTCCAGTTTCCCATTCATGGCCTCACTTATACTTTTATGGATGAATGAGAGAAGATCTCTGGAGGAAGATAATTTCACTGAACAACAACTGACCGTGCTTTGGAATGAAATGTTCCACAGTCATATATAAATATAATGTTTGAGAGGCCACAGACTTTCAATATGTCTATCCCTCCCATTCTCCTTGTCTTCCCCCTTTTTTTGCTCCTGGTTTCCACCTCCCTTTATTCTGTTTTCTCTGCGTGACATTGTCTCAGTGTCTCCTGCTATACTCTGATTATTTCTTCTTCACAAGCCTCGGGAGCTCCATGTAAAGTCAGCTCTTTGCTGTAAATCTCAGGCTTTTGCTTTAATAGGCACAGTGTGCCTCGGTAACACCGGCTGCCTTTGTTTTGGTTACAGATAAAATCACAGAAGGAAAACAAATAGGCAGAGAGAGCAGGAGAAACAGGCAAGGATCGAAGAGATGTAGCAAAATGGCATGAATGAAAGCAAGTGTGTGTGAATCCTTGTGGTGCAAGGAATTAAAAGACAAACCCAAACCTCAAGAAGGTTTGTCCATTTCCTTTTTTGTTTTATGTCTTTAACAAGATCCACAGAGAGATGGAGAGAACAGGGAAAAGTGGAAATGATAAAAGAGTGATGATTTGATGGAGCAGAGCAGACGTAACTGTCTCCCTAACTGGAATAGAAACAAATCAAGTCGTTCTTCACTCTGCCAAAACTATGGAATAACATTTCTTTAATGTGGTCCAAGGGTTAATCTGACTTTTCTTTTTGTCCTCTCCTCCCTTTCTCCCACCTCAGTTTGTTTGATCTCTTTCTGATGTCACTGATCTTCCTCATTCTGATGTGTGCGTGTGTGGACACACGGAGACGATCGGCCGTTTGCTGATATTTTCTCCGGGAATGCCGACTACTTGACAGGCGAGGCGCAGCACTGACACGGAGCCTCACTCCACTGTCTGGATGAGAGAGATTGACAAATGCAGGGAGAGAGACGTAGGAGGGGGGGCGGGGGGGCAGGGGAGAGGGTGAGACACAGAAAGAGATAGGGATAGAGGGGGAGGTGAGAGGAAAAGAGGAGGAGAGATGAAGGGGAAAAAAATGACTTCACGCCACGACTGGACTGCCCCTTTTTTCCCCTCAACCTCTCTCTGTCTCTCAACTTTTTCCTCCCTCCTCCTGTGTGTGTGTGCTTGGTTTTTTTTTTTTTTTTTGGTCTTTTTTTTATGATTTGGGGAGAAGAGGGGAACAAGCATTCGGAGCTTGGCTGACGGTGCAGGCAGGAGCGTCAGATAGGCAAATAGGAGCCTGAGGGGCTGCACATTGGGACTAAAGAAGACTGAAGAGGCATTGGGGGTTTTGGATCTGATACACTGATTGAATGAGTGACTGACAGGCAGGCAGCAGGATAGATAAAGAAGTATAGACTGTAGAGACTCTTAAAAAAGCTCAAAATCGTGCATTTACATGTACAGAGAACAAGGACAAAGTGAGAGACACTTTTATTTTTTGCAGGAAAAAAGTTAGGCAGGTGGAAAAAACATTTTCTGGTACTAGAGAAGAAGAAGCAGATGGACAGAAGCACACTTTGAATGAGAGACTCCTCTCGTCTAGCAATGCTTTTGAGGAACTCTACGCTGAGTTATGCTGAGGACACTGATGAAAGGATAGGATACTTTAATTGTCATTGAATTCCTCCAGAGGAGTGGATCCACATCTTATCTGTTTTTTTCTTTTTTTAAAAAATAATCTTCAGAGTCCCTCAGCAGAGGTGCTGCGCTGGCTTTCACTATGCTTTCTCTAAGGTACTCTTTACCAGCATCGTGGACTACTTGTCTTCTTGTTCTGTGCATCCTGACTGTATGGACCACAGCCTGGCCAGCTGGCCAGCAATCCCACACACAGCTTCAGTCTCGCAGGTCCAGACTGAGGTCGCCGCTGTCATCCTTGTCGTCGGCCAGCAACTTGTCGGAAAGCGCCGAGAGCAAGGTGGAGAGGCTCGGTCAGGCATTCAAGCGAAATGTCCGCGAACTGCGCGAGAAAAGCTCATGTTTGGACCTGGTCTTCCTGGTGGACGAGTCATCGAGTGTGGGGGCCAACAACTTCCAGAGCGAGCTGAGGTTCGTGCGCAAGATGCTGTCTGACTTCCCCGTTGCACCAGAGGACACACGAGTGGCACTGGTGACCTTTTCATCCAAGACCCACGTGGTGACGAGGGTGGACCACATCTCAGCGCCCAAGTCCCACCAGCACAAGTGCTCCTTGTTCAACCAGGAGATCCCGGCCATTAACTACAGAGGAGGAGGCACCTACACCAAAGGAGCTTTCCAGAGGGCAGCAGTGAGTCAGACTGATGGATTCATTTGACAGTGATGTTTGGGTGGAATGTGAGTCAGTCCGTGTGACTGCAGTGTATGTCGAATAAGTCGAAGCCTACATATTTTACAGAGGTGTATACTGGAAGTATAAACTTTATGTGTGATGTGTTTGTATGTCAGTCTGCAGCCTGCTGTTTGCATGTGTGTGCATGCAGGGGAGCGATTGTGGCTTCGAAAGGTCGATGTTAACGAGGTCCCTGCATGGTTTTGCTGTTGCTGCTTCCTCTAAATTACACACCAGCAGACAGTGAAGGGAAGCTGCTTGCTGGGTAATTGTTCAGGGGTTTCCAGTGATGAAAATACCCGAAAGAGTGAGCCCATGCATGCACATAAACTACACACAGACACACACCTCTAGAAAACCATGCATAGATGCAAAACTGATAAAACAGGGTGAATTTGACTCAAAAAAAGGAACAGATGGTGAAACACAATACGGTTTACTTTTATGTGATGTTAGTTTCCAGTTGAAGTTTCTGAGTAACTGGTTAGGTTTTCATTCACATCTTTTGTTTCTGTTCTTTAAACAGAAGTGTTACTGGTTGTATGGCTGGATCTGTTGTACAGACAGGGATTTGGGGTCATGCGGGGTCAAAATATTATCTTGTTTATATTGTTTTGATTTGAGTTGCCTGCCACTCAGCGCTACACACAAATGTTCAAACACTGGGGCAAGCTGGACATATGGCACAGTTCATCTGTCACGTTCAAACAGCCCAGCTGTAAAAGCCGTGTTGGTGGTATAGGGGGCTGGTCCTGTATAAACACACACACTTCAGCGCATGCCTGGGATCTGCCTTCAGTTAGTCAGATAATTATTTTCGATTCACGCAGGATAGGTGATTTTAGAAGGGTCCCAAACTCCCGAAGAAACGCTGCTGCAGACTGTTGTTTCTGCTTTGCAATCAGGTGAAAGGACGATTGGCTGAAATCTTGATAAGATTAAAAACAAAACAACAACTACAAAACACATGTAGCTAAAAACAGATGTGCTCAGAAAATGGTCTCAAACCTCACTGACTCAAACACAGTCACACATAAAATACAAAGCCAATAACTATGAAACTGTCAAACAAGGATCCTGAACATCATTAACATTTTTCTAAGTCTAAAACATAGGTGAGCTGAGATTTGGCCCGGTTCCTGTTTCAAGCTGTTAGCTTTGGACTGAATCCTCTGGCTTAATGCTAAAAGCTTGGCCCTCAGGACAGGTTTTCCTTGAAAAGTTCTGAGCTAAGTGCTGATAAGCAGAATACTGGACGTGTCCCAGTTACTAAAGACCACAACAATAACAAGAAAAGAGATTTTGGGCAAACTTAAGTTCCTTATCATAAGTCAAGAACACTCAAAATATTAGAGGTGATTTATCAAGTGATGTAGTGGTCTAAAGTTAAACCAGAGGGCATGTTCTACTGTTGTGCTGAAGTTGGCTGTGAATGCTTAAAGATCTTATTAAGATCATGTATTTAATTTGACTCTTCTTCCCATATCATCTTAGCCAACTGATACTCCCCCTTTCCAGTTTAGCAGTTTAGAGCTACACACTGCCTTACACTGATCTGAGTTGTTTTTTTTTGTTTTTTTTTTAAATAGATGAGCCTAGCAGCCTAGCATCAGATGGAATGGTGCTCCAGAAACCCGCCTCCACCTGATAGATTCAGTCTGACATTTACTGCATGTCTTCACATGATCAAGGAAGTGAAGTAAAATAAGATAAAGCTGCCTGTGATTTATAACCTAATTTCTGGAGGATTTTTTTTCTTTAACCGCCTGTCTGACTAACTGGAAAAAGAAAAAAATGATTTGTTATCCTCTCGCTTAGCTGCACAAAAGATGGGTCAGCTAACACTAACCAACAAGGTCATTAACTAGACAGTGGTGAAACAGTACAGAGTTGTGCTGAACTGGGGATTTTTTTTTTTTTTTACATTTCTGAGGACATGCCATTAATTATTTGCGTTTTCCCCAAACATGTGCTTCCATTACACTTCCATCTCAAGGAAAATTAGGGATGTTTGAGCATGTCTATATAAATCTATGTGACGTGTGTGAGAGTCTGTAGAAAGAAATAGCCAAAGTACGAGAGAGAGAGGAAAATTGATAATTGCGGTATATTAATAATTATGCTATATTTTATTCCCTCGGCGGCTCTTGGCTGTTCTAACTGCTGTAGAAAGCTGGGATCCATTAAGAAATACATTTTTCCACCAGCCGTGCATGTAGAGACAGGGCTCTCCTCCAGCACTCTTCATCTCTGTCTCACTCAGTCTCAGCCCTGTCTGTCTGGCTGCTCTCTCGTTTCTCACCATATTATGAGATAGATTCAGGTGTTTAAGTTCTTTTTTTCTTTTTTGGTTGAGTTTATGGCAGGTTTGCTGTGGTATAAATAGTAACATGCAGCATATTGTAATGAGTACAACTCTGTAATATCACATGAATATTGAAAATTGTATCACTGCACAGGATGGCAGTTTTGAACATTTGGATATGTGGCATGTGGTATTTGCTAGTTTTTCATGCAGCTCATTGTTTAATGGGTTGTGTTGCTCTTTTCTCCATATCAAACCAAAGGTGTTCTCTTGGGTTCAGACAAGGCCGCATACTTTGCAGGGTCAAAGTTTTTACTTCTTTCTCCTTTAGAAATTCTTTTGTGATTTTTGGCCGTATCCATTAGGTGGTATCATGCCTGGATTATTTATTATCTGACAAGTTTCTGTAGATCTGGATTCTTCTTATCTAGCTGTTTTCATACAATCTCAGGTGTTCATGGTGCATCTGTAAATGTCATATAATGTATATATTAATAAATATATAAAATAATTTTAATGTCACATAATTGCAATTTCCTTCTGGGATGAATGAAGCGTTGTCATTTCATATCCCCCAAACCTTTTTGTTGTCACATAAGAAGGTGCTTTCAATGTTCATTAGTCCTCTTTTTGTGTTTTTTAGTCAAGTTCAGTCTTAAAGTTTTGTGCTAAAGAGCCGGCAGGTTGTTGCTAGAGGTTGCTGTCATGTTGTGATTTGAGCTCTGAACATATTTTATTGTGCTCTCTGCGTTGAGACTTGGCAAACGGATGTTGACGTGTTACATTTAGCTGCCACTTGGGGTCAGTCTCACAAATGTCTAAGCTGTGGGCTTCCCTTGGTTGTGTTTTCGGCTGTTGTTGGTCTTTTAGCTTCGCTGTGGATAAGACAGAAGTCAAAGTAGATAAAGATCTCCTTTGAGCTACATGACAAGGACTATCGAGTCCAGTTGTTGTCCATGCCTTATACTTTTGTGAATTGTACATAATTCATACTTTTTCTTGTTGTTTGAGCTATTTTTCAGCCAATTGTTCGATCTGTGTGTAGCATTACCGCTGTAGCCTTTGCATGGTTTGCTTTTTGGAGGACTGTGCGTGTCCAATCCCTACACAGATTTAGTGATTGCCTCATTGTATGTGTTGCACAATTCAGTCACAGGAATACTGTTGCAGAGATAACTGTCTTTTTCAATTGTAACAAATATTGTTTAACTTGGACCTTAAAACATGTTGTCAAAGCTTGAATTAACAAGACCAAAACTCAACTATTTGAGCTCAATGTTATATTGATGTTTTCACAACAAACTTTTATTCCTTTATTGAGATAGACCAACGTATCTTTCTTCAAGTTACATCAGTGAAGGTGGGCGGGATATTCCCTTTAGGTTATTATGTATGAAACTCTGTCTAGTTGTTCACATTGTAGCTCTGAAATAATCATCTGTTTTCCTGCTTTTGAAGCTTTCTTTTCTTTTTCTATGAATTTGCCTCATGCATGACCAAATATCTTGAATACAAAAAGGCTAGAAAACCCCCAATTTATTCCATTGGTTTCAGTAATCTTATTGATCCATGAATCATGGCTTTTTCCATTGTTGCTTTTATTAACTCGTTGGACGGCCCTTTTATGATATAAATCCAGTGAAAGAATAACTACATCTGTTCTAGCCAGTTAAATGTCTCCTCCATTACTTGTATTTGTCTTCACCCTGAAGATACTCTGGCTTGCCATGAGTTGCCAGGTAAAACCCACTTCAGGCAAAGCTGGCTTTGCAAAAGGAAAATGTAGTACTTTTACCTGGACTTCTCCATGTCAGTCTGCCGTCACAGCTGCATGAGACAAACAGATGGGCAGTGTGTGAAAAGAGAGGATGGAAGAGTGATAGAGAAAAAGAAATAGTAATGTTTTTACCATACTGTTGGTAAGCTATAATGCTGCCACAATCTGAGTGAAAACAGACATTAGTGGTCAATCTGTGTTAATGAAAGAAGCTCTCTGCTCACACAGCCAGTGTGTTTCTAGGACTGAAATATGTATAAGGTGAACTTGCAGGGAGCTGACTGTACTTACTACTTCTTTGTTACAGATAATTTCCATTGACCCCTAAAGTGTCTACCTGACCATGAAAACATGCTGCTTTTTGCTCATCACACATGCATTTTATAGAGCAGCTGCATGTCTTTACATGCTTGTCAGCATGTGTAAGTTAAAGAGGTCATATTATGGATTGTAACCTGTGCATGCATGAGAATGCATGTGCTCAAATTTAAAGACATACTATGTGTTTGAGGTGTGTCAAGAAATGTGAGAGGTCAACCTACACCTCAGTTTTCTGCTGGGTTTTAGTTTCACAAACATTAAACTAGTATTATGAAAATTGATCCAGTCAGGGAACCCAGTGGAGCTGTTGTTGTGTTCATCTGAATTCAGACAGAATATTGTACTGTCTCTAAAAGGTACTAACAAGTACTTTCATTTCAGTAGTTAATGATAGATATGAAATAAAGAAAGAGGACACTTGTAAATCTCTTGGGCCTTACCAGAACACAGTGGGCTCCAGAAATATTTTAGAATTAGTTTTTTGAAGGCCACAGGAATCCCAGTGGCTTCATCCTATTTCTACTCCTCTCTGTCACCTCCACAGGCATAGACCTCCTCAACAGACTGTCAGTAAGGGGAACATCATAGTCATTGGCTTTGATGCATCATAACCAAAATATGCAGTATTGTTTTTCAAAACATTGTCTATTAGATTAAATGAGGCCTGTGTATGTTGCTTATGTTCAGCCTGTGGAGATGATCTGTAGGGTTCCTGTACATTCTTGGCTTGTTAGAAACACACTAACACTAGCAGGCAGAGTCACATTAGATAGCTGATGTTTAGTTCAGAGATGTACTGTAGAGATCAGGGGTATTTTCACTTCATAAAAGACATGTTTGCTCAGTGATTTTTTTTTCACATTTTTGTGAAATGTTTGCTGAAATTTCCAGCTTAGAAGAAAGCGAAGAAGGAAAAAAGCACTTTGATACAATTTCAGTGACAAAGTTGATGCAAACCGAGGAAAAAAAGTGTCCACTGCAATCAGGGGCGTAACCATCATCCCAGAAGTGAGGGGGACACATTTCTCGGAGATCTATTGAGTGATTTATCATCCTCTCGCATTCACGTGCACCTCTCCTTAATGGCTAAAGAATCACATAATCACTAACAGCCACAGTACAACACCAAGGGACCAATTTTAGTTCTTTAAAGGAGACATATTATGCAAAAATCCCTTTTATAAGTCCTTGGAATAGTCTCTTACAATGTTCTAAGTCACGA
>JAOXYM010000005.1:13297375-13310618 GCA_028567055.1 Leptatherina wallacei
GATGTTCTCGGTAGGTGAGAGAGAAGCGGCTGCAGTCAAACTAAGAGCCGATTCGACCAAAGCAGGGTGCCAAGATTGAAATTATATATCAGAGAATTGTTTAAGATTGGGAATAAAGTGCATAATATGTCTCCTTTAACTACACTCCCGCTCGAAAGTTTGGAATCACTTTCCCATTAAATCCAACAGGTAAATGATCCCAAACTTTTGAGCGGTAGTATATATATGAACAAAATCTAAAGTTTAAGCTGCCAAACTCTGTTTGAGTTGACACAATGACCCCTGAACATCTACAGGGTAAGTAGCCAAATCATTAAGTGCCAAATGGCAACATTGAACAGGAAATGTTCAGTAAAGCACCGTTCGTGTAAGCAAAGTAGTCCTTAGCACACAAAATGGAATGGAAGTGACAAGGTATAAGGGTAATAAACCATATAATTAAATTAAAGGCATGAACATAGAAACACTAAACACATTGACATTTTTGTCAAAAGTGACACATAGATGTGTCAAGATACAGAAAACCCCATTACCTTCAAATATTTGAAAATGAATAGAAATAAACAAAACAAAAATGTCCCACATTTAAAATACATCTTTAAACTTTCATATAAGTTTTTGCTTTTGAACTAAGGCAATCAATCATGTCTTGATCAACTCTATAACAAAATAATATTAGCAGTTCTAGATTTCTTTTGGACCTGAGCAGAAACAATAATAAAATAAAATAAATTACATTATAAAAAGAAACAAAGTCTCTCTGTTGTCAACCCTTTTCAGTTAAATAACTGTGATGTTAATGTTTGTGTGGGGCAAAACCTATATAAAAATGAAAAAAATAGGAATAGGAATACAAAGCCTCCAACATGAACGTAAATGTAGCAGTACACTGATATCAACTGAAGCAACCAAACGTAATTCTGCGGCTCTCATTAGTCCCAATGAATTGCTGAGCAAATGAAAGCAATAATGAGCACAAGCTCTGCACAGAAATGACAGAGAACTCGGTTTATTCCTAACATGATCTAAATAACAGGGAATGTAACATAGGCAACAAATTCTTGTTAACTAGCTTAACATTATATCTTGGCATGTATTAACTAGTCATCATTTAACTAACATTATCTGGTTGCAACAGCAGTTCCCTACTTACACGATTTATGTGGAAAAAACTGCAAAGTTTTTAGCTTTTTGCTGGCTGTCGTTAGTTTGCTGAACATTATTATGACGTACACTTCTCAGTACTGCTCAGCAGCACTCTCCTGTCGAACACCGGCATTATGTGTACACTCATGGTGTGTTTAAAGAACGCTCGGAAAAACACGTTACCGCATGTTGATACCAGATTAAACCGTTTTAATGGCTGAAAAAAATGCTGGGGACAGAGGGGACAGATACAGGAAGTGCGGGGGACATGTCCCACACGCACCTCACGTCCGTTACGCCCATGATTGCATTGAATAAAAGCAAGGTGCATCTCTTTGATCATGTCCCCCTGGCTGGACCCAACCATGATAACATGATAAGAAAAGACTGTTTCCTGTCTGTGGAACCACCACTTCCCGCCATCTAACTCTTAATCATTTCCTCCCCCACAGTTTTTCTGTTTCTTCCCTCTTTTCATCCTTTCTGGGTCCTCATCCGCATCAGAGGTTCTTCGGGAAGAATGGGTGAGATAGAGAACACCTACGAGCTGATATCAAAAACTGTGATAGAAGCAAGCCAAAAACAATAAGACATCATTGAAGATTAAAATAAGCAGAGTCTGCAGAAGGATATAGATTACTGTATGTGGCACCTCGTAAATTTGTGAAATGGTGAATTGGGGACATAAAATGAAACTTCAACATATAAAGCCCCAGATTTATTTTACTCTGTTGGAGTCTATATTGTTAACATATTAGAAATCAGACTTAAAGCTAAAGAGCATCCCCTGCATTAATTAATCTTTCAGATGGTCATATATTGCAAATTTTCTTGTTGTACCAGCTTTAACAAATGATTAGTTAAATGATAGTTTTCCAAATCTTTAGAACATATATCCCATTAAACTGAGGGTTTAAAAATGATCCAAATTTGTTATTATCCAAAGACTTACCCTCATTATATTGGTTTTGGAAAGAACATTTTACAGGGTTTAAATGTAGAGGATCATGTTATTCAGATGAGGTTTTATTACTCCTAACTTAACAGTTTACATCTATTGCCTGAAATCATAAAGGGAGATATTTTGTCTGAAAATGATCAAATTTAAGTTATTCCATCGACAAGTGTGCACCAAATGCACACACACAACCACACACACTGAAATTGGTGCATACCTGGCGCTTATGCCCTGGGTGTAGTTGGAAAGTATCTCAGACACCGTCATGGTGATCGACTTTGTAGACTCAACACGACTGTGTGTGCTTTCGTGTCTGTGTGTGTCTGCTTGTATGTTTTGGGTTCAGGAGGAAGAAATGCATTAGTCTCAGGTTTTGCTCTGCTGGGCCTCTTCATGCTGAATCACTCTGGCAGAAACTGCCTTCATTCTCTTCTTTCATAACTTGGTTTGTCTACCTCAAATATGTTCTGCTGAGAAAGTTTACTAAGCTGTTCTTTTAGTTTTGTCATCTTGCAAAGGTTTGGGGAAGACATTTGCAGCTTTGGGGTTTGTGTTTTCTAACATCTTGTTGGCTTTTTAGGTGATTTGCAGCAGTATTAGCTCAACATTTCATGAATCATAAGTATAAACATCGGAGCCTGTTGTTAGATTTACGATTGCAGTATTTAATTTTTTTTGTCAAGTATTATTTTCTGTAATTATGACATAAATTGTATTTACTCTCTAAAAATGACGCTATAATTTTCCTGGTACTGAAGGGGATGACTTTGAATCACTTGTTTCATCACTCAACTATCCAGAATGATACTGAGGAGAGAAAAAGGCAACAAATCTGCACATTTGTGTTGTAGTATTTACCATAGTTTCTGGAAATTAAGAGGAAACAAATGGTGAATAGAACATTTGAACTTATTTTCCATTGGCAATAACAATAAAACTCTGACATTTATTAATCAGTTATTTTTTGTGTCAAGATGTTTCTATAATATAATGTTTAAATGTACAATTTAGGTATACATTAATCTAAAAAAAAAGAAATGATGTGGAAGCATAACAGCAAAATCTGAAAAAACAAAGAAAGCATTTCCATCAGAGTAAAGAGCAAAGATAAGCCTTAATTTCTGACAGGTTAACGCTACTATAAGCATGTTTGAGGCCATCCAATTCTTTTCTTGGCCTCTCCAAACTTTTCCCACAACACACAATTTTCTACATTGAAAACCATGAACAGGGTCCCCATCTTTCTCTGGGGTGTGTAAAAAAAACAAAAAACAAACAAACTCAGAAGTGGAAATTGAAATCACTTAGGCCCGAGTTGTCCCCAGCAGACTCCAGCTACACGTTTTGGTCTAACTAGTTTGTCTGGAAGTCTCCCCTACCATCTGGTCCAATTAAGCTGCAGATGGTTATCAGCTCTACTCATTCTTTGCCCAAGAAACCCCACATATGGCCCTAGCTTGGATGAAATGATAATAAAATCATGGACATTGTGAATTAGGTGGTTTATTATACCTTAATGAACTACTTGGGTTCAAAACAGGGAGGGGATTCCAGGTTTCTCCAAAAATGTAAACATGGCCATTGTAGTCTTTTTTTCTGTATATTGTTATTACGTTTGTAGATGATTTTATTTAAAGCAACTTGCAAGAGAGAACTGCATTTGGACGTTTCACATACAAAGACCCCGTTTGCACACCTGAATTCGGAAATTCCCACCTCAACCCTATGGATCATACGGATGGTGGGCCCACTTCTATCTATTATATCACAGTATTAGACAACCCAGGCAACAGGTACTCTCTGGCTAACATGGCTGTCTTAAGGTGAAGGTCCTGGTTTCCCTTTCCCCCCCTGCAGGGTATCAATTTTTCCCTTTTTCACAAAGGCTACGGACAGTTTTTGTCCGGACTTTTCTATCAGGCTTCCTGTAAGCTTGTATGGAGTTCCTTACAAACAAGGAACTACATGCAGATTATGAACCTTCACAGTCCACAGTAAGGCCCAGATTCTACAAGTGATATGATTTGCTTTATACACTATTTTATATTTACTGGATAACTGCCGAATGATTATTCCACCTATGACGTAAATCACCCAAACTGGATTAAACTCAGCTGTCATAGTAGATTTTGCACTTATGAGGTATTTTGTTTTACAGCATATCTAGTTTGTAACCTAGACATTACTTTAGTAATTCTTAGTAATTCTTTCTGAATTGACAGCAGTTAGACTTCTTTACCTAATTGTACCTATGTGACTTAACATCGGTCTGCATACTGTTGTTCCCTCACTCGTCCCACCCCTCTTACCCCTGCCCTCCTCTCTGAAATGGAAACCAAATATTTTCCAGAAGCAGAAGCCTACTTTCCAACCCTTTGGACATGTAGAGGCCTCCTCATTCACAGTTATTGTATCTCACATACACTCTGACACAGAACATAACATGCATATTGGCCTGATTCAAGACCTCAGAGGAAAAACTGGGAAAAGCAGATATCAAACTTTGTAAAAACCCTTCGGTTAGCTTTGTGCTTCTAAACAGTGTGTGGTTTTGCAAAGCTGTGATGTAATTCCATCCAGTAGAAAAATGTGAATGACATGATTTTATTATTTTCTCTGAAACAGTTCGTTGTACGAACATCATGTAGAATAAATTAGCTTTAAAAGACACGGTCAACAGATGTGGTCCAACAAATACCTTCATTCTTTAGAAGCTGTCACCTTGGAATTGATGACTTACAACTCCTTAAATTCTTTATCGCATATCTGTAGAGAGGTGTTGACTGACATTCAGGTAGCCCAGAGATACATCCAAAGAGGGGTCAGCTGAGTTCATCAGTCATGGCATTAGATTTATCTGCTGCTCAGTGAAGTGCAGAAAGGCTCATGAAAGACTGAACATGACCCAAATATGTGTACTGTTGTACCACTGGGCACTGGATGCTCTTGAAGATCTCTTTGAAACAGATATAGTCCTTAGACATGTCACAGATTCCTCCACCCCATCATTGTAAAGGGACACTCGTTACTTTTAAAGTTATTCTAAGCTTTTCTTGAGCATCATTTCATTTCCAACATTCTTGTCAAGCAAGAACTCATGTATTATTTTCTTTGGATCTTCTTTTTTTCCTCAGACTGTTTTTTGTAATCGATGTAGCAGATTGTGGATACTTCAAACACAAAGCTCTGACTTTTTCGTTGCAAGGTCACTTATTTCCTCCGTCAGCTCTCCAAGCTTCCTGGTCCATGCTATATTCATTGCATCGTCACAGACTCGGTTTAGTAAAATTTTAGCAGGTTTTAAAAAATATTTCTTGGTCTCTTTTAGGTCTTTCCTTTTAATAGGATGCTCTGTTTCTCCTGAAGTGAGATTTTATGTAGGACTTAGGAATAGTCGACATTATGTTATTTGGAGAATGCAGATGTCAGAGCACTCACAGCTAAGGTTAAAAGCCCCTTAGAATGGAGGTCACTGGAGGAGCTGCTTGTTCACCAAAGCTAAAAGGTTTCATAGCAATTTAAGCTTTTATCAGACAATTTTCTACTTTGTCAAACACTTCCTCAACTGCAGGACGTTTGGGTTACAACACTGGCAGCATGGACGATGTCAAACAGTCACAGTCCGTGTAGCTGTCTGATACAGATGTGACTCAGTGGAAAAAAATCCACTATATGGTCCAAACCAGTAGAACATCTTTGGAGGTTTGGTTTTTAGATGGAAAAAAAAGTTCTTCTTATGCCTTTTAAGCTTTGACTCACCCATCAGGAAGATGGGTGAGTCATCTGATTCTCTAGACTGAGAACTCTCTGGCAAGGTAAGACAAATGACCACTCATGACCATCTTACTGTTTCAGGAACATCTTTGAACTTGGGCTTCACGGATGTCTCACTGAAAAGAATTGTTGTTATCTTGTTAAATGGTTTGGGAAGCAATTTAAAAAACAATATGGTGTAAGTGTTCTTAAGCATGTTGGACTTGGGGTGAATAAAATGCTAATGTGGAATTCATTCAAGCACACACGTGAAGTAGTGACCTGCCTAATGAAGTACTAAGAAAAAAACTTTAAATAAATTTTAAGCATTGGTATTTTAGCTATTATTATATCAAGTCCAAATGTATATATGTATGTTTTTATCTATTTTGTTACAACACCGATACGGATGAATGTCTACATTGTGGAAATTTTTGCGATTATTAAAGTATTTGCTGGTGAGTTTACAAATAAACTCAATTTGCAGCTGTAGATACAAAAGCTGCTTTCATACATTTGTTTCAGTTGCGAAATGTTGTAGAGATATTTGAGAAGAGTTTCAAATTAAGATAAATGTCTCGTCATTCTCTCCAAACCTTTACAGGCATTTTTCACCCAGTCCTCTCATAAGACAATCAGTAGATCAGTGGCTGAGACAATGTGTGAATGTAGCAGCAAATCTTTGGAAGCATTCACTGCTAGTGAAGACATGTACTTGTTGGTAAGAGTTACTGCTGTATACTCTATCCTGCTGACCTGCAACACGAATACATTCAGACACATGCTGTGCTAATGTCTTTAGAACGAGGAGTCTTGTCTGCTATTCTCACTGTATTATGAAGAACTCACTGGAAAAATGGCTTCAGTAGTTGACTGTCTACTTTATTTTGTAGTCTTAATTTTCCCCTCATCATTTTTTCCAATGACAAAGTATAAACATAACTGTTTTGATATATTGTAAAAATGAAAAATGTAAGTCTGTGATTTAGTTTTCCTCATTCTTCTTGGAAGAAACATAAAATGTGCTGGTGATTCACTAAGTTCAGGGCCAAACCATTGTGTTTCTTGGTGGTATGTTTCCAGATTCAATATTAATTGATCATGATCAATTATTAATTGAATCCATTTTAAGATTAATTTGATGGAAAACAAAATGTGGCAAATGCCTGAAAATATTTCTCTCCTTTTCTCTCTCTCTCTCCGTCCATTCTGTCCTTTACAGTTTTTTCAGTGTGCATCACCCCTAATTTTTCTGCCCTGAGGTCATGTACCAGCACTTTTTAGTCGACGTCAGTGTATATAGCATGTGCTGGTTCGGCTGTTTTAGAGAGAATCCCTTTTGGCATTTGGGCTAAGTGTTCTGTGGTCAAATAACTTGGGTTTGCTCTGAGCAAAACTGGTGACGCCACTTAGAGAAAGAATAAAAAAATTATCATGAGGGGATTGAAGCCAGTGGAAACAACAGTGACTTTGTGTGTGTGTGTGTGTGTAAATGTTTTATTTAGAATATTTTAAAGATCTTCAATATAGGACCTTCTTTTTCTTTCTGCCTCCTCATATCCCTCAGCACATCAAGTCAGTACAGTATCTTTGAGGAAGTTGGATGTGGATGTGAGGATACTGACCAGTGGTATTCTTTACACATCTAAGAGTTTATACCTTAACTGTTTAAAAACACCAAGAGAAAGAGAGAGGAAATTGCACAAGCTTATTTTACTCCTAATATAAAACGTTACATTGAACTGAGCTACTTAACCCGAAGAGGGGAACCTTTACAATTCCTGGCTCTATAAACCAAGTTGTCAGCAAGCCCCTCTTTGTGAGCCACAAATGTAATTTTAGACATGTCCACAACAGCTTTACAAATCCATCATTGTGTCGTGTTTTACAGTATACCCTGTTCATGGTCCCAGTGAGAAAAGGGTTTCAGTTTAGTGAATACTGAGAGGGGTGTAGTGATAAAAATCTGATCTAAAAGTGAAGAGTGTCCACAATATGCCGTTACCTTTTAAGTGTGGATTTTGCTGTTGGAGCCACCTGCTTTACATACATGAGTCACACAGACACATCTACCCCATGCAAACACGAGTCCCTGTATTACTGGGCTTAACATGACATCCTTTTCATGATCAGACATATCTGAGTGTTCATTTCCTCTTTTTTTTTAAATGCTCAGCTGACTTTTGTGTTTTGCATTGATTTTATCCTTCCTGTAGATCTATAACCAGAATAGAACTGTTACTGAAAAAGTCCTTTTTCAGTCCAGACATATTGACTTTTCAATTACATTACATTGACATGCATAACACAATTACATGAAGCCTGTGCACCATTGGCGTTGAAAATGGGTCAGCATGTTCCATAATAAGGACTGGAACAGTGAATTAGCAGCAAGGATGTGCAAATGTCCGCCAGGAAAAGGTCAGTAATGTAATTTATGCTGGGTTCATTACTTCATTGTTTAATGATTAGGTGACTTTTAACATGGCAACTTACTGCCACCGACCTGACATATTACATGGAGTATTTTAATGAGGACTACATTATTATATGCAGAATTGGGACATTTTCAAGCTTTATGCTCCTTTGCAGCTTAGATGTTCACAAATGCTTGTGAACAGCCTTTCCTAAAAAACATCATGCTCACTCTCTTATCACATAAACACACTTGCACATAAATTCCCTCTTACTTAAAATACTGTGCAGAAATTTGCCAAGTGTTGCTGACAACAGCTTTACAAGGCGTGTGCATGTGTGTGTGAAAGCGATACATGACAGCCTAGGATGTTGAGTCAGTGTCGGTGTTTAGGTGAAGAGGCCCAAAGTAAAAGGTAAAATGTGCATTTCAAAGAGGAGCTGTGAGGAGGCTTTGAAGACTAATTCTCCGGCAGGGTCAAAGGTCAGAGAGGCATTAGCAAGCACAGGAACCGACTGTCAGCGGCTGTGGTGGTCTGTGTTAGCTGCCGTATTTGACTGGATACCATTAAACAAAAAAACTGTGGTTTCTTAATTTCACTGGAAAAATGTTTCCTCCAGTTCACTGTGCTGTTAAAAACAGATTGATTACATTTCTGTTTTAGCTGTGGACTATTCAGCTTTAGATCTTTCAGACTAATTCAGATACTTTTGTTTATATTGACTGAAAATTTTGAATTCAAAGATATTTTTCTGATCCTAGAAGTGATATATATCTTTGAGTTTAAGAAAGAAAGTACTGGTCAAACTTGTGTTGTATCCTCCAGAGCAATGCTTGGTTAAAATGTGGTGCGTTCTCATAATAAGTTGGGTTCTGTTCATCTTCATCTTCATGTTTTATTATCAGCTCATTGTTGTGGTCCTAAAATACAGCATATTGTAAAACAGCAGCTATAGGACCTCATTGTTAATAATAAACTTTATATCATGAACATCTAAGCTCACGATCCCTTTACAGTTCAATATACAATGTTCTAATTTACTATGTGCTATGTGAAGATATTGCAGTGTAATGATGTTCTTATCTCCTAATCCATGTTCATCTGTTCTGTGTCTTGTCAGGCATCTGGCCACCCATGCATATTAGTGAACATTAGCTGCTTTTGTGCTGTGAGAATAAGCAAATTTACTGGTTTTCTTCCAATTTATAAACCATGTTCACCTCCCACAAAGAGAATGATAAAACCAGAATGCACATTGGCATGGATTTTTCCAAATATAATTAGCTTTAGAGGAAGCTTTCAGGGCTACAATTTAACATTTATTTACCAACAGATTGCTGGTAAATAGTTAAGGGTGCCTGTCAGAGTCTGGCCCTGACAATTTAATTTTACAACTGAATTAACTCGCAGAAAAAGATGAGATACCGTGAGACGAGTAAAGATCTCAGTTTATCAGTTTTCTCATTTAAGACTATGTTCCTCTGCTGAGGTAAATGTTTCTGAAACTTTGGTCAATGTGACACGCTGTCTGTAGATACAAGCTTTGTGCTTGTATTGCTCCAACTGCATGGGTGTTACCTCCTATTATCCTGCCCAGTCAAGCCATCATTTCCTAGAAGTACTCATCCAAGATGAAGTCAGACAAATGAGCTGCATGAGCCATGAGTTGAAGGAAATCTGAGATGAAATGAGTGGTGGAACCAAAGACTTCTAATCGCAATGTCAGCGATCAGCGAGTTAACAAGAATGGACTGAGTTGCTACCTGTTGTGTGTCGGCTTGTCAGTGGCGCCGTGATTTTTAAATGCTCATCCATTCAGTTGATAGATTAGTGTGTAAGCGTTATGTAGTTGCACATTTAAAGATGCTGGTCGTCACAACTTTCAGTTTTAGCTCGGCTGTTTTGGATTGGAAGGTAGTAAGGTCATACAGGTCATATATTAGACACATCTAATCATTGAAAATGCCTGGGTAGGTGTGTTCAAACATTTTACATGCACTGTATATTCATCAGATACTCTGTCATGGGCTACTGCCATTCAAGGAACAGCCTGCTTTTTGAGTCATATGGCCTTCATTTTTATATATGAACTTTTCATCCTGTTGCCACAAATCAACCTTCCACCTCTGACATGTCTCTCTGTGTTTACACTTTCCACAGCTATGTGATTAAATGCAGAAATCTCACAAATTCTTTAAACACATGGATTTACTTTGGCATCTTGAGATTAGAACTTACCAAAAGCGTCATACACTGGCACCTGAAGAAACCAAAACTATTTCAAAGAGCCAGTAGTGGCAAACTAAATAACATGTTTTTATGAGCTAAGGTGTGTAGGTCTATTAGTAAACCACTCGCTATGTTGAGGTTAGAGTTTGAGAGTGCCAGATTCCATTGGGGTTGTTTTCTTTGGTGAGTGAACGTGTGTTCATGTTTGTCTGTCTGTCTCTGTTTGTCTACACAGTGTAAATGAGTTAAAGTAGATGACTGGTACAAGTGTTTTGAGCCCATGCCTACTCAGCTCAAACATGTTTATGTCCAGTTTTCTTGCTTGTTTTTTTTAGCTTTTAATGTCAATTTCTTGACATTCATTAAGTCAGAATGTGTAATATTTTTTTTATAGTTTTCCCTTTGTCTTGTTAAATTTTTTGTCCAAATATAGAGACTGGGCTTGACTTTAATCAGTTCATTATGAAATAGCTGAACTCAAAGCAGCCAAAAAAAAATCATGTCAAATGCAAAGAATACAAAAGCTTATGAATATAATCAGTTTTAACTCACTAAGCACTAAATGCTTGTGTTTCCCAGTAACTGCATATTTGCATTGGTATTTTCATTCTCTTGGAGGACAAATTTGTAGAACATTTTATGATTAATCTTTTCCATTGTAGAAATCCCTGTCAACTCAGGTTGAATACATGCAATCTGAGACCACCGATGACCTGAATGTGTTTGCCCCCTTAAGTGACCTTTTAGCTTGTGCTCGCTTGTAATGTTATGAGGTTGAGTATAATTAATTCTGTCAACAAGTGTTGAGTCCAGAACAAACAAGAGCATCAATTAATTAAAGCCTTTCCAGAAATAGGTACTACGTTTGTTGATTTCTCAATGGTACCATCAGTCAAGAGGAAATCTTTCCCTTGCCAAGACAAATAAACCTCCCAGGGGGGAAAGAAATGGAAGGACACGTAGAGACAAAAACATGCAAAAAAAAAAAAAATGCAACTACGGCAACTACATTCAGCATAACAGAGGAAAGTGCTTCATCTGTCTGTGCACTGTGGTCTGAGCTGAGTCTGGATAAGATGGGATACATTTTCATGGATGCTTAAAGCCAGTAACAGTCCCCAAATCATTCCCTCCACATAAGCACTTTCAACACGCCAGTCTGGAGTCAAGGAAAGCATCATGCTTCACCACACTGTTGCCTTTGTTTATATGAAAATCAGAGTTCAGTCTTGGAGATGATGTGGTGGCTGCTGTGTGCACGAGCAGTGAGGTAATGATCTTACTGTTGCAAATATAACAACTGCTGGGGTTTCTTCCACCCTCAAACATAGTTTTGATGAATATTGCCACAGTAGAATTTAGTGGTGAATATATTTAAACATGGTTTGTCATGATTTGCAGTAAAGTAAAGAGTAGCCCAGAAACACAAAATGTTATGAAGGAAACTCTCACTACTGACTTTTGGCCATATCTAAAAATAATATTTTCATTCTGGCTTTATGCTTGCTCAAATGGATCATGCACTGACTTACACAGCAAAATTACAGACTTGTGCCATGAGGATCTGATGTATGAATTTGCATTGTTGATCAGGGGAGTCCAAAATGTATGTATGTTGTATTTTAGCTGAACAATGGGAGCGAAATGTTAGCAAATTTATAGTCTGTAGATACAGATAGATTTATGTGAATATGTAGAATCTGTTGGTAAAAAAAAATAAAGCACTTGTTTTCTTCTGGAAGCTTTCTAGTCTGTGTTAAGTTGGTAGTTCTAGCAGGAGTGATCATAATGTTTTAGCAGGCTGTTTTTGTTGCTGCATGAATAAGATGGAGAGCAAAAGATGCACAACAGGCATAAACTGTATGCTAAAACAGAATTGCCTAGGGTCACTTTCATACCCAATAGTCCCCAAAATGCATTACAATTTGGGACTCAGTTCATTGGAGGGTTGTAACATTCAGCAGGTTCGTGTTTGCTTTCATACTGCACTTCGTCAAGCAAAAAACTGACCTTTTCAAAAACATATTCGCCATTTTTGCCTGAGGTGGTGCTGCATCAAGATTCCTGAAAGAGACGACAATACAAACTATAGCTGCGTTTCCATTACCCCCCGAATTGCGCAAAACCTAAATATCGCAATAAAAATCTGGTAATGAAAACACCTACATTTCCAAAAACCCTCAAATATACCAAAAAAGTTTTTACGCTCTCATGTAGTGGGTTTTCAGATGTATCGATATAGAAGTATTTTGCAAAAGGGTAATGGAAACTCTTTTTCCGCATTTCCACTTCCTGGGGGGAGTCATGTGACCAGTTCTTTTAAAGTAAAGATGGCGCGAAATGTATGAATGGAGGAGGAGAAATGGAGGAGGAATCTTTTTACAAATAATTAAACAGAAAAATATAACCGCCATCCTTGATAACAAACAACAGCGAAATGCTCCAAAACATAAAATGTCTTGTAACTCCATCTTCCTCAAAGTGGAGTCTTGCGGGACGAGATTTCACGAGAATAACGGCTTATGCGCTAAACACCATTCAATGGAAACACCGGCAAATCACATATGTACTTTGTTGAAGTTTTAGAAATATCGCTTTTATTTTGTGAAAAACTGTAATGGAAACACAGCTAATGACAAGAACGCATCTATTGGTTACTGCAGGACAACTTCTATTGCCGCACCATAACCCCCCCCCACACACACACACACACACACACACACACACACACACACACACA
>JAOXYM010000005.1:13317163-13342054 GCA_028567055.1 Leptatherina wallacei
GTGACTTAGAACATTGTAAGAGACTATTCCAAGGACTTATAAAAGTGATTTTTGCATAATATGTCTCCTTTAAAACAATACTTTTGGGGAATTTGGGGGATCTTAGCCTTTTTAAAAGGAGCTGGAGTTTCTAGCCAGTGGTAGGAAAACTAGTTTTAGTTCTGTGTGAAAATGTCTGTAAAGGGGATGCAGGAAACTTACATGCTAGCAGAGCTTTCTGTAAGAAATGTCACAACATTGAAATACTGTATCCTCCTTCTCTGTAATGATAATTGTACAAGTAAAAGTTTTGGGTTGCATTGAGATTAAAAGGGCATCTAACCATCTCATGTCAGGCTGTTAAGCGATCACTACACAATGTTTTTCTTTATTACCTACCTGTTCAATAGGCATCTATACAAGCTTTTTGTGAGACTGTTATTCTCATATATAAAACATCACTGACTCTGCATACGGGCTACTCATCTCCCTGTTGCTTCTTGCCAAAGTTGAAGGTATTTTGAACCAGAGGTAGATTCTCTTACCACAATCCCTCTAGGCCTGTTCGCCCCTGCACTGTCATCACTGCTTTGACAGATATCATTGGCCTGAAACCAGATGCACTAAAACTGTCCCATTGCTGCCTACTGATTATGTCTTCTTTGGAGCTATGCTGTACATTCAAGGGTCTGTTAGACATGTAATTGAGGAGATGTATGGAATGAACAACATAGGCGAGCTTTAGGGTGTTTAAAAAGCATGTAAAATATGAGGTATGTAGCTTCAGTATCCATTGGCTTTCAATTATAGTTATTTACAATGTCTAGACTTTAATAGAGCCTCAGTATTGGATCAAACCAGCAGATCTAAACATCTTAGACTGCTTTTGTAATACTAGTCAGAGATTTTCCGGTTGAGTTTTTTTTAATGAAAATGACATTATTTCAATGTAGTTGTTGCAAAGATAATTATTTGTAGAAATGACAAAGCAAAATGATCTCACCACCTTTTATGTGAGGTTTTACAGAGTTTAGGAAGGAATAACAATTCAAAAGTTACAGTGAGACAATAAATGACTTTTATTTGTCATAACGTTTACAACTTGCGGGCTAAATCTTTGAAAGTTAAATGTCACTTTTTCAAAAAATCTTTTCCCATTTTCCAGTTTTTCCTATTCACTGTAAAATGGATTTATCTTTTTAAGTTATTTCATCCCATTCTTTAATATGAATGAGCATAAAATAACTGCAGTTTACAATTTTCTTTATGTCACCATTAGCAGCATATGAGATTTACCGCTCTGTCCTCTATGTGCCATGAATGATAAGGTGCATGCTGAGAGTTTCTGTAAAGGGCATCGCCTTCCCACACACTGGCTCCTGTGGTCGCCTTTATGTTAATACTCTGACCTAAAATATGTGGAGGCTATTCGGGAGGCTATTATTAGTGGGTATGCATGCGTATGCTCTGTTTGGTGGCATATCCACAGTGTCTCACACCAGCCACCGACTCAAGGCTAACAGAGAAACCACTGCGGCAACTTTGAGTAGACGCCTGATAAACGATGTAAAAGATACATGCAGATCATTTTGTGTTCTCCCATCTAAAATTCAAGTTAACTCTTAAATTATAACATAACCATGCTTGACAGCTGGTTCTGAGATTCGAGGAAGACCAGGGAGCGTAGCGGCCTGACGGGGTGTACTGACAGCTGGGAGTGGGCGTAGGCAGCCTGCTCAGCCGGAGAAACGGAGCAGCAGGCACCCTGGAGCTTTGAGAATCTAGTCTCACCCTCTCTTCTATTCTCCCTCCATTCTCCTTTTCTTCACTTACTCTTTTGCTTTATGGGCTCTGTAATTACACCGCTTCTGCCAAAGCTGCTTGAAGTTTAGCCAATTAGACAATAAAGACCAGAGCTTTCTCTCTTGCTCTGCTTCCCTCCCTCTGTGGTCACACCCTCTCATGTCTCCTCTTTCTCCACCTCTAATATTCTGTCATGTGAAGCTATTATGTATTACTTGGATTAAGAATAAAGAAAAAGACTCCTCCCTGACACACTTTCTTTGTTTCAGCTTGAC
Source organism: Leptatherina wallacei (assembly GCA_028567055.1). NCBI lineage: Eukaryota > Metazoa > Chordata > Actinopteri > Atheriniformes > Atherinidae > Leptatherina > Leptatherina wallacei. The sequence goes on from JAOXYM010000005.1 coordinate 13,319,221, forward strand.
TTTCTCATGGTATGCCATGACCTTTCTGGCTTTAAGTAAGTCAGTGGATATTTGTCCTACTGACTTCATCTTGGCTCTTTTTGCCTCCTCACACTTTCAGTCGTTCCTTGCCCATCCGTCTGTTGCTTCAGCTTTTTCTTCCTTCTTCCACCAAGTCATTTTAACCTCATGTAAAGTAACCTTACAGCAAACCAAGACCCCTTTAGATTGGTTTACACAGAAAAAACTACCAGATGGTCCTGTTGGATTTTCTTTTCCTTGATGCTTGCGAAAATAAAGATACGTTTCTTTGACTTTAATGTCCTGTCTAATTGCATGTGTTGGATTGTAAACGTTGGCTAAAGTTAGTTTGAGAAATGTTGCTGGTGTCTGGGGCGGACACAGCAGCTCCGCCTGTGTGCTCAGTGTTCTCTGGTGGTTTTAGACAATTGGCAAGCAGCTGCATGATCTGTAGAAGAAATAATTACCAATTTAGAGTCTTTTCCCCCTTTTCTTGTCCTTTTTCTTCCTGTTGTTGTTGCCTGCCTTGCTGGTGTAGGATTTTTAGGAACTCTAGAATTGAGGGCTGTTGTTATTGGTCTTGTGTGATGTTTTTCATCATACGGTTAAGTTGGGGCTGTGTTGGTAGCGTGTAGATATACACAGAAATGCATGGGATGTGTGTGGGTTTCTTTTTTGTGATTTCTGGCAAGTACAGTGTCTCTTACATGTTTCACTTGCTGGGAAATAGACTTTCTTGCAGACTTGGATGAGAAGATTAACATCAGAAAAGCAAAACAAAGAAAAATACAGCACAAAGTGACCTCAAACTAAAACTGTATTTTGTCGCTACACAGAAAGGTCCTTCTCAAGCATCAACCAACATGAAACAAAATTGTTTAAAAGATGCTAAATAACTTAAAAGATATATTTAGAAATATAAACACTACTTATTTTCTTCTTCTCTAACAGCAAATACTTCGCCATTCCCGTGGTAATGCAACCAAGGTCATTTTCCTCATCACCGATGGCTACTCTAATGGTGGAGACCCTCGGCCGGTGGCGGGAGCTCTGAGAGAGCGAGGTGTTGAGATCTTCACTCTGGGCATCTGGCAGGGAAACATCAGGGAGCTCCACGACATGGCCTCACAGCCTAAAGAACAACACTGCTACCTGGTGCACAACTTTGCAGAGTTCGAGGCCCTGGCTCGTCGTGCACTGCATGAAGGTATGCAAGCTGATGTGCTATTTTACTGACTATAGTAGCAGTTCTTTATTTATTCATTACAAATTTTAAAGCTATTATATCAGCCTTCCAAAAATCATGATTACACAGATATCATTAAAGACTAATGACTGTTTTCCACTTACCTCTTTAAGCTACACAACTTCAGATCATGTAGCTGCACTTTGATTTTCCCAAAACACTTTTGGCTTTTAAGTGGTGGGCAATCAGGAGCTAAATAGCATAACAAGGAAATATTTTGCCCAAAACGACTCTGTTTAAAAGGTCAATCCTTCAGTCCAGGTAAAGCAGAAATAAATCTGTGTTTTAAATTTGTTACATCACAGAAGAACGTGATATTAACCACTTGGCCAAATATTCTTAAAATCTATCAGAAAATGAAGACGGACAGCTGTTAGTAGCTGGGGGTGCATCCACTTGAAGAGATCTCAGACCAGCCACACCATGACAGTCAAACAGAGCTTCTTTTAAATCAAAACAAAAAGCTTAGATATGAAATCACACATAAAATTGCCAGGTAAAAGATGAGGTGGGTGTTGGTGGTGATGTTAAACTCTGTCACTCCATTCTGCACAAAGTCAGTTCACTGTGTCTCCCTGACAGTAGTTACTCTTGAAACCTTGCATCTCTGAGTAGGTGTGCAGCCCTCAAACGTCTGTGCTGTTTGTCTGACTCCTCACAAAATGGATCCACGTTGCGTGGTAACTCCAGTAAATATTGTACATAACATTACATGATCAGAGTATTACTCGTAACAGTTGCAGTACGATTGTTAACTCCTCCTTCAATACACTGATCATAAATCGGACTCTCTGAGCTGCTGTGTTGCCAGATCTAAGATTTTGCTTTACTTTACCTTTGCTCTTTACAAATCTAATTCAATTTTTTTGTTCTTACTATTCCTGTGCAATTTAAGACAGCTCTAGTTTCCTAGTAACCAGAGAAGGTGCATTTCCATGCTTAAGGCAGAACAACTAGCTCTCTGGTTTCTAGGTTTGTTTATTATCTTCTAGTGTTAGGGTTGGCTTTATCTCGCCTTATATATTCATGAAACTGTGACTTTTAAATCTGTGCTAAAAATCCTGAGTAGAGTCAATAAACTGTTTAACTCCACAATTCAATAAAACCCAGTTATTCACCTTTTAACATTTTTTTTAAGCAATTATTTTCTGACATACATATTTTCATGTAAATCTCTGACTGAAAATCTTGTTGTTGTACATGAGATTTAAACTAAGTTTACTGCAGACATTGATTTTTCAGTTTATTCAACCACTTAGTCTATTTTTCATATGACTTGGTTTGAGGGAACATTTCCGTTCCCTGACAAGCGAACCCACTTTTGTAAAAATGCTAACTTTTGGTAGAAATGTGGCTTCTAGTTTGTTAAACAGGCTGAAGCTGCCATGTGTTTTCTGTGGATCTTTGAAGCCTGTGTGCTCCCATAATCACATTTTGACCTGCAGCAGTATTTCTTTTATTCTCAAGGCTTTTGACCCTGTTAAGATTTCAATACTTACTTAAAAGGAAGCAGATAATATTTCACATAGAATCTGACAACGTACATTTCACATGCTCTTTTCTGTTTTGTACTGCCAGCCGCCATTAGACCTTACTTCCATACATAATAAACCAAAGCCATTTTCCCACAGTTAGAAGGGGACTTCCAACAATTTGGTTAAAAGAGGAATTCATTCATGGTTTTAAAACTTTAAATATCACCATAAAACATCACAGTTGAGTGCAGTGCCAAGCACACAGTGAGCCGTAAATCATGCACATAAGTTTGCAGGTATTAAATGTGTAAGTTCACATATAGAGGGCCTGAAATTCTAGACGTATGTGCAGTAGCAGAAGTCAGCGAGACAGGACAAGGAAAAGGCTGTGGAAATGAAAGCCAGTTCATTCGATACTGTCAGCTTAGCCTTCTCTCAACACCTCTGTCCACAACAGCTTCAAAGGACACACTTTTTTTTTAAGATGTGGCGCCACGAGAATTCTGAAATTATGCCAGACACATTGTGGTGTTTTCAGCCATCCTGCATTTGCAGTTACAAACATTAAGAGCAATAGACTGATCTCTAGAAGTTAAATTTGATATGTCATAGCCGTGGCAAAAGCTTTAAAGATATCTTTCCCCCCAGGCTCAAACCCAAGTTACAGCCCCAGCATAGCTATCCACAGTGCCTTAGGGCACGTACACACTGCAGCTGTTTGGTCCGCTTTATACGAACCGTGGTCCGCTTCCACGGATAGTACGATTCGTTTGGCGCAGTGTGAACATCAAGCGCACTCTGCTGCGGACCAAAGAAGTGGACTCTGGTCCGCCCGAAAACCGGGGATCTTGGTTCACTTACAAACTGACTATCTGGTTTGCCAGAAAGAAAGTTGTATTCCAACCCCAATAAATCATCAGGTAGAAGGAAGTGATGCAGACCTATTGTTTGGATAGGAGGAAAAACAAGGCCAACAGCGTATGTTCTGCAAACAGTAAAATTAGGAACCCCAAGACCAAAGTCCTGCACGGCCCCGAGTGAGTTTTACCAACCTGCACCCAGCCAAACCGCTGACAAAATCCACCCCGTTAATATCTCCTATTGAAATCTGGGCCCGAAACAATGATGTATTAGCCGCAAGCTGTGACCTCACCCGAGCCGCGACAGACCCAATATTTAATTTACGAAATTTCAACCCAGTTTTCTTCTTTGGGGAGTGGGTTTATCATCCAGCGAGCTAGCAGTGACATTTTCCAGGTGGTTTGGTCCACTTCAGATAAGCGCAGTTTGAAACACAAACCAAAGGAAGGTGTGAAAACCTTTGTAAATCCCTGTTCAATAGGACCAAGTCCCCGGACTATCCTGGCGTGAATGCCCCCATAGCACCCATTTCATTTTGGGACTTTTTAAAAAAAAAAAAAATTGTTTTGGAGCAATTTTTACAAAACACAACAGTAACTAGCTTGTTGAGAAGAGAAGGTTTGTCATGTTGAAGCTGTTTATTTTTGTCAGCAATTCTATAGATGAGATGTCTGTCCCTGATGGGTGAAAATTCTTACCTGCCAAAGGGATATGTTTGGGCTGCTGTTCTTAATATTAGCAATGTTGCCAGACTTCTGCCCTGTATAACTCATTTGCAGTATTTGTGCACATTGAAAGCGGGTTACTAGGACATTGTGCCAAATGGTGTCATACACTCCAGTGAATTTGACACCTAAAATTGTCCAGGCAGTGTAATCTGGTCTCCCTATAAATCAGTGTTTGTTTCCTGCCTTCAGACCTGCCTACAGGCAGCTACATCCAGGAAGATCTGTCCCGCTGCTCTTCTCTGTGTGAGACCGGGAAGGACTGCTGTGACGTCATGGCAAGCTGTAAGTGCGGGACGCACACCGGACAGTACGACTGCATCTGTGAGAAGGGATACTACGGCAAGGGTCTGCAGCATGAATGCACAGGTATGCATTTTCACCTGCCTCAGACACTATCTTAGAAGTCAACTCATTTTCAGATACTTTCACGAATCAGTGAACATATGCTATGATATGTTGATGGCATTTTGAGGGTGCCAGAATTTAACAATGGTCAAGACATAAAATGTAAAACTTATTATAAATAATACTTTGCCACACACTGATGCTCATTTGTTCACTTTTGATATAGCAAATGCCTCATCCCTTTTTTTTTACTGTCTAAAACATCCCCTGTCCAATGATTTTGCAGCACTAAAACATGTTTTAGCCTCTTATTCATCCTCTTGTCGTCCACATCAGGATTACGGCCTCAGGTTGCTGCTGAGCTCACTAAGTACGGATGCTAAATAAGCAACCTGTCCACTTAAGTCAGTATAAGGTGACCAGAAGACAGATCACTATCAACAAACCTAGTAATTTGCCGTAAGGGGGGAGAAGTGAGACACTTATGTGTTTGTGTGTGTTCAGGATCACATTTACCTTTGCTCACCTCTGACTCTCCAACTCCCAGTAGGACACATGACATTCTGTTCTTCACATCCAGTTTCTCCCTTTAAATCACAGCTTACACAAAAATCTTTGGTTTCTACGTGTACCGAAAATGCTGCTGTCATTTTAAAACAAACAACCGTGCTCTTATTACTTTATATCCCATTTCTGTTTCTGTTTCCATTTGAGGACCAAAGAATCTGTTTCATCTGTTGCCAGATAGCTCCAGCTTTTACCCTTTTATTCCTTACTACTGGTTATTTACAGCACTGAGTTTTAGGGAATTGTACTTTTATGGGTGCACTCACATAACTTTTAGAGAAGAGCAGTAGAGATCATTTCACTTGTCTGAAAATTTCTATGTAATCATAACCAGTTGTGCAGGCATAGAGTAATTAAATGTTCACAGTAACAGAATTATGTCTTGTGATTTTTTAATCAAAATGATCCATGAGCTGTGATTTCAGGCTTATATGATTATTATGCTTATTAATGTGAACTATATAAATTCATGTGTCAAGAATAAAAAGAAACAACCGTAACGGGCTAAAGTGTAGGAATGAATAATTGATGGAGGAAATTATGCGATGTTGGAAAGCTTTTCATTTTACCTATTCTTCTTTTTACACAAACATTTACCTTTCCAGTCATCTTTCCTTAAGTTTTGTCAGCGTCTCCTCCTAAGCTCCTAATATATTGTTTTCACTCAAAATAATCTCATCAACTCGATGTTAATCTCCAAAATGATGACAGGAAATTAATAGAGTTTCATGATTTTAATTAAGATTCAAGGATCTGTCAAACAATTCTCTTTCTGCTTTCCTGCCCATCAGTTTGAGGGATCCCTCTTGCAATTACTAATACTATATCTTTTATAATATTATTAGAAGATGGAAATTTAATTTTCTAATGATTCCTTTTTAGAAATATTGGAAGTATTTTTGCTGAGGTGAATCTGGAAGGCAGCATATTTTCTTTATGAGGTGAAACCCTTAAAATGATCCTTTAGCTCTGCTGCAAAATTGGTAGGACCAAACAACACTGCAATCAAGTTCATTCTAATTACACAGAATCTTTCTTCCAATTGTCAATTTGTTAGTTCCTTACATTTACAAGTTACGTAGCTGAATTTTCCAGTGTGATGCAGGTGTTTTTTGTCATGTATGTGTAAGGTTAAGGGTTAATGGGTTATTTTTACTGAATGCGCAATCACCAAACTCACAGAGGATTAAAGCCGTCTGTGATTGTTGGAGAGCAGGGCAGCGAACAGATGCTCTGGCTGGTTTGTGTGTCTGTGTTTACAGAAAGTAACTGCTGTGTTAAACCTCAGTCATTTAGACAGCTTTACCCTTCTTGCAGGGCAGACAGGTGGGAGGGATTGAGGGACTTGAAAATAACCAATTATAATGAGCGCCCTGGACAGCAATCAGCCCTTATAATCTGAAACACTCTTTCCTTCTCAATATATTTTCAGCCCAGAGTTGGTTATCTGTCAGAGAAGGTGGAAAGAAAGGCATTTAAGCTACAGAAAAGTTCATGTTATGTTTAAAAGTCAATAAGTGAAAACTAGAGTAACAAGAGGAGTTGGATTCCCATAGTGAGAGCTAAAGGAAAGGGCATCTGGGTCATCATGCCAAAACACACACCTCCCTAATTGTCATCAGATGTTGTCGAGACTGGAACCCCACTTTGCTTATTAATCCGTTTTAATGGTTTAATTAATAGCAGAGAGCAGACTAGAGTTGGCTTAGCTGGCATGAGGGAGGAAGGACACAGCGAGGCGCTTCAACCACAAGAACACACTGCTTCTCCTGGCTGTCTCTTACTCACTTATACAGCAGGATGTAATGGGAGGGGAGGGGGTTATTTTGTTGTTGACGCTTCATTGTCTGTGAATCGTTATTTTCATATTACAGTGTTGACATGCACCCAGAGAGCGCCGGCCAAGGCAGAAATATGTGTCGCTGCAAATGCTGCGGTGGAGACACTGGCAAGCTCAGGCACTATTAGCAGTGCACATCAGAGCTTTGGTTTTTGTTAACTAGTGTGAAACTCCCTCATATATGTTTTTGAATGCTAAATTTATTGAATCCTTAATAACTTAGAAAGCTCTTTTGAAGAAAGAGTGGCTCCAAACCCAATTAGATTTACAGTGAAGGGAGTGTGTAATCAGGAAACATGCAAGTAAAGTTGACAAGTTCCTGCTGTTTTTAGTCGTTCTGCTTTTTTAGTCCAACACTTCTCTTTAATATTCTGTTGCTCTAACCTTTGTGGGGTTGGCTGAACCATAGGTGTTGCATAAATTATAGGTACACCATGTGCTTGAGCCATGCCAGGTTGCTTGAGTGGTACTGTAGACAAATACAGCTTCTGCTACTAGAGTTAAAATTTCTCTGACTTAAAAAAGAATGATGGACAGGTGAGCTTCAGGTGGGTTTGTTGTTTAGGCTCAAAGTTTGCATAGATTTTATGCACTTTGTACTTGCATTTGAACATTCAGGCATCTTTGACACATCTGAAAATAATAAGACCAAACTTAAGTGGATCGTTATTATCATTGGCTGAAGAGCTCTGTTGGAAACTCTATCCAAATCCCTACAGTGCACAGCACTGCTGTTTATTAATCTGTCGACAGCCAAGGGAAACAGCCTCTTTCCACTAAGCATGACTGGAATCCCAGCAGATAGACATGGATGATGACCCCAGTTCCCGCATAGTTTGGCTTTCTCTAACAGGCCCAACTGGACATTGTTGTCTCTCTTCGAATACCAAACTCAAGTCCTCTATCTGTATCACAGAGGATCAGCAGAGGAATGGGGAAGTGGATAAATGGAGTAAGAGGAGGTGCAGAAGGGTAACATGTTTTCCTCCTGTCACACATTCTGGCTTATCAGGCTTTTCTGTAGCTCGAGAGAATGACAGGAGCTCTGGACTATGTTAGTGTAGTGTCAGCACAGGCTTTGTTCTGCTTCGGACACTCTGCCGGAGATGAATAGAGGAGACAGAGAAGGATGGCATGAAGGAAACAAAGCAAGAAATAAAATTAAGCAAAAATACATAAATGCAGGCTGACTTATAAACTATAATATATGTGTGTTTCAAATACTCAGGAAAATGTAAATTCCACTGTGTCCCTGTGTTGTTTGTCTCCTTACTGTATGGGTTAGTTGTATGATGTATCTTTCTTTCTATTAAGTTTGCATAAGTTTTATCTTTTGCTTTTGCTTCTGAAATGTGTACAATCCTGATGATTACCTGAATCGAACCAAATATCTCATCATGGATCATTAACACAGATACCGGTAACAGTATCTAAAAAACCTGACAAGCACCTCTGAATGAGTAGTTGTGTAAACAAGCCGTTTCAATGGCAGCAGAAAGTGTGAAATTATGGGTAAAAACACAGCAGATAAATTTATTTGCTGTTTTTTAAAAACTTAGCTGCCTTTTAATCACGTTGCCACCTTTGAACTTGTACTTTGCAAGGGACAGGCCATACAATGAATTAACAGAAGTTAATCAATTTCATAGTTTAGGGATACAATATTTTGATTTCATATTAATTCATTTTGGTGAATTACATTATCTGAACCCTGACTGACGTGCACAACCTTTATAAACATACATCAGCCATAACCATATGACAACCTGCTTGATATTGATCAGGTTCTCCTCATACGCCTAAACAGCTCTGACCAGTAAGGGTGTGACAAAAAAAAATATGTGGGTTTCTAGGGGTGTCTGATACTGGGATTATAGTAGTAGATCCTTTGGGCTCTGTGGGTTTTGGGGTGGGGTTTCTGTGGATTGGGCTTGCTTCCCACAGATGCCATCAGATCCTATCAGATAGGTGCCTGGGGAGTTTGAACATCCAACTCTGTGTCATGTTCTGTCAGTGTTTTGCAGGACCTACTGTTGTTCAGCTGGAAAGGGGTGGCTGCTTATGTAGTGTTATGGAGTGTGATTGGTGTGCAGAGATGTTTATGTACAGTAAATTATATGGGGTTGTTGTTGTTTTGTTTAAAAGATGACTCATTTTGCTCACTTCATCTGACAGTGGTTATAGTGTTGTGGATGTTTGTTACATGGTTTGCCTTATACAATAAATAAAGGGAAGTAGAGAGAGTGCATGCTAAATGACGCCAAAATATACATCTACTCATGCTTAATAACTACAAACACAAACAAGATTATGTTGATATGTGATATCTTTGCTGATAAAAAACATCAACTCAAATTTAGCTTAGATAAAACTGATTAATCCCAATTAAAAACTGAAATAGTAGAAGCTAGAATGTGATTGAGAGTAAAGATCTGTTTCTAATCTATTTTCATAGTCGGAGATTTCTTATATTTTCATCAGAGTAGATTCTGTTTCACTGGAATATTTACAATATTTAATTCCTTGATGGATTTAGAAATAAGGAAATGTATTTAGATGGTCTTCCGTTTTTGTCAGGATATTAGCTGTTGACTGGAATCCTGTGAAAACATTTCCTTGGAGCTGATATTGAATTGCACAATGTTTACAATATCAAGTTCACAAAAGCCTCTTGATCCCTCGCGTGGCAGCAATGAGCCTCAACCAGACCCAGAACATAATGATACAACTTTGTGTGGATGGACTGAACTACCTGTTGTCATTTAATTTTATCTATAAATATTTATCTGTAAACAATCCTCATGTGAGTGACCGAGAAACTCCGGGAAGGAAAGCCCCGAGGTATATATAAACCAAAACATTACGAAACGTTGAGGATTGTAAAACATGTTGAAATAGAAGGGATTTTGCAATCATGTCTTTTCCTTTCTGCTTCCGCTCCATTCCGGCTCACCCCTTAGCAGAGGTCTCCAGTATACAGTCAAAATAAAAATAAGAAAATTCACAAATGATAAATGTTTTTGGTGAACTCTGTGGTATGTGGCTGATCGTGACATGTCAATGGATAGCACTGCATCAGTTCTTAACACTGCAGTTCGTCTCTCTCACATCTCATTAATGTTTGCTTGTACACTTCAATACAACACAGATATCTGCAGACATTGTTTTTGGTTTGCTTGCAAACAAATGAAATAACCCCAGTAAAGGATCAGACACATGACCTGAGACAGCACAGAGTATATTATTGTAATATATTGGTAAGTAGACTCCTGAAATGCCTTAAACATTTTGTATACAATTAATACGTTCAGCCCAAAAAGGTTCCTCTTTAGCAGGAAATGATATAAACAAGGTTTAGAGGACGTTAAGGTATAGGTATAGAGGTTGTTAAAGATGTCATTTCCAACATTATTCATATTCCTTCAATAATTATAAAGTGGTAATGTCTTTAAATCTTATTACATGTCTCAGCTGAGATCTTAGACTACTCTCCTGCATTGATCTCCGGGTCTTTGAGGTTGGCAGGCTTTCTTGCCATATCCCTAGCTGGACTCTCAACAGGATTTAGGTCTCTTCTCTGTAATTCATTTCTTGGCCACATTTTGTCCTGTTTGAAGGCCCGATACTGTCCAAGCCTACAGAAGTTTTTTTTGTTTTTTTTTGTTTTTTGAAAATTCCTTCAGGCTTTCGAATGTTTTCTTAAGTGTGGTAATTTATGAAAGTCTAAAGATCACCATCAAGGTCACTTTGATTTACTTCTTCATCACAAGGCTTATTTTTCTGCTTTCTGTCCAAAATGGCTTACCCAAAATAAATGAGCATACCTTCACAACTAAAAGGGCTATAGGCCTATGTATAATCCAGATTTTTCAAACTCATCCTAGAAACACCATGAGGATGCAGAAATGAACCCCAAGACAGTATATGATTGGGAGAGTGAATGCTTCACTATAAAATATCCTGCTCTCATATAACACCTTGCTTGTGTAGTTTGTCAGAGAAAATTAGCAGAAGGACTAAAGTGGATGTTTTTTTACATGCCCATATAGTTGTTTGGGCTTCGAGTTGTGTTTTGTTTGGATGCCAATGCTTGGTAGAGTCTTTTAGCTACGTTTCACCCTGTGATTTTGCTATGCTGCATGTTGGTGCTTTCCAGGGTGTCCAAACATCTTCTGTACTGCATGCATCTCATGGTGCCCCCTGTACCGATGGCTCTTGTGATGAAGAGGTTGAACAGAGTATTTTCTGGTATCCAAAGACAGAAAATGCACCTGACTCTGCACTGGGCTGGTTTGCAAAGATGGAGGAGTTCACTTTAACTAAAAACTTGTTCTGTGTTTGAATGAGTCAGAAGCATTCAGTCCTACTGCATCCACATGGTAAAGCATGTTTATGGTTATGTGATGTTTTCCAGGTTTTTTTTTTTAGCTTTTGTGCCAAGAGTCCTCAAATCAATAAAGTAAACTGCATACTGAGTAAAGAGAACTACATTTATATCCCAGGGGAAAATTTCAGACTGTCTGTGGAAAAACTTGGCATTGGCCAGCATTAGACCTTCCAAGAAGACAAGTATCCAGAACATACAGCCAAAGTGGTGAAGAATTATTGGCAGAGAATAATATTAACAATGTGGAGTGGCCTGGTATGTCACCCTGATGTGGTGGTCATCACTGTCAGCCCACACTCTGGCTACCCCCCACAGTCCAAACACATGCACTCAGGTTAACTAGTGATTCAGGGTATAAGAGTGTATGGTTGTCTGCCTCTGCGTGTTAGTCCTGTAATGACCTGGCTACCTGTCAGTATACGATGCCATTCTCCCTATAATAGCCAGGATCCAGCCACTGCAGTCCTAAAAAGTACAATGTGATTGTAGAAAGGTCCACATCTAAGTGCCATCAAGAATCTTTGGAGGAAACGAAGGACCGGGGTGACAGTAAGAGACCATTGAACCTTGAAAATATGGGGATCAAAGCTGGAAGAGCAGTTTTAAAACCCAACAGTTTAAAGAGGAAAAAAAGAAAATGGATTTTATTTATATCTGTAAAATGATGTCTTACTACATTTTCCCCTTTGTTAAGGTTGTTTCAGCCAAAAAGAACCTACTTTTGAGATAGAAATAGCCTACAAATAAAAACCTGGCATGCATATTTTGGGTGCTGGCTTGGTCCTTGCTCAGTTGTTTGCACTCAAGTATTTTCAAACTAAATTTATATCAGAAAAATGCTAATTTGGTCTACTCGTCCAACATGTTACATAAAGACTCTCAATTTCCTCTTTTTGTATAAACCCCCAACCCCCCTAGCACCAATAACCACTGCAGACTGTCTGCCTCTGTTCAGTTTGTCTGCTTCTGTCCAAATCCTTATTTCTCAATGTTTTTGTGGTGAGAATGAAAGTCTTAGTTGCTCAACATGAATTCTGGCTCATTTTGTTCCACTTATGCGCATGAGGCAAGCACCTGGGATTTCCCTGATGTCAGACTTAGAAGGGTTTTTCAGGACTCATGGCCTACTGGCCTTCCAACTCCCCCTCCTCCAATTAATTGCTTTAACTGATTGGATGGAGGTTTAAGCTCATGTTTTTCTTTGTTGAGAAAAGAGTGGAAAGAAAACAGAAGAGAGGGCAATTCTTTACCACGGAGCTATGTATATTTGGATGGAGAGCTATCAGTGTCTGAACATTGTGGCTTTGTGCCATGCAGACACTATAACGAAAGAAACAAACTCTGTACTCTTTCATATTAGTAATTGATGGGATGTAGAATAATGCACGTCTGAGGATTTTTACAACTTGAATTTTAATAATCGTAGTATACAGATATGACTTTTCTAATACAGCTGCTACCAGGCTCGTCATTTTTATGTGTCCTCATACATGTTGCGTCGCCTGATGGGCAAACATGCAAAAGAAAACCTCCATTAGGATGTCATTTTTTAGCAAAACTTTTTTTTTTATTTACTAGAAGAATGAAGCACAATTGAATCTTTGCCAAAACTTCAGCATGTAGATTGCTAGATCCTACATTTTTGTTTTCCCGAGCAAAAGGGATTTTGAAAACGATAACATGATGAAGTAGAATGCAATATTGGCAAGTTTACACCAGCAGCTGACATCCAGTCAGTCAGACTAACAGTGAGACTGACATTTGGGGATGGATTGGAATGAAATGGCATAAATGTCCTCCCAATTAAGAAATATACTTTCTTTCTTTCTTTTTTTTAAATTAGTATTTCCAACAACAAAAAGTTCCCCAAACTCCTTCAGTTAATTTCCAAGCTTCTTTCTTGTTGGTTTTGTACCTATAAGTTTTGTGGTTTTCCAGAAACACCTTGTTTTTCTGTTGATCAGCTTGTCCATTGCTAAAACCTTTTGACGTGTTTACATCTAACCTGCTGAGAGCTGATAAAATCATTCTGTACACAATCCAGTCAGTGCAGGTTGTTTTCCTTTTGTAAATTGACCAGATTCTTTAAGATTTTCCTGACTTTTTGTACAGCTTGTCTTTGGGAAGTTTGCCCAAATTTTTGTTGCTGAACAAAATTAACACAACAACATAAGAGTGACAAATAAACAGGGGTTTTGTGGTTGAGTAGGTCATAATAATGATTTCAAATTTTGTTTTTAAATCCTACTGGTTTTGATAAACCCACTATCATTGCAGCTCTTAGGTACTTTAAAGTCTTTTTTGTCCCTTGATGTTTTTTGCTTTGTTTTAGTTCATACGCATGAGTCCAAAAGTACAGTCATATTGAAATCCATATTAGAGTCTGCTTCCACACCACATGTTTCAGTTCTGATGCTCTCTCCTCTTTCCTCTCATTAAACAACACATATAGGTCTGTAAAAAGCTTTAATTGATGACTGCTCTTGCCATGTTTGTCGGTCAAGGATGCTGTAAAACAAACATGACTTGTATTATAAACTGAGGCTACTCTGTGAGTAAAAAAAAAACAAAAAAGCACAGACAGAGATGAAGGAGCGAGAAGGCAGAGAGGCTTTAAACTCGCCCTAATAGGAGCTTCCCCAGCAGGACAGCACGAAAAACAAGGAGCCGTGAAACAGCCAGTGGTGTGTAGCCGAACCTCAACCTGTCATTAGTACTCCTCCTCTGTTCATCCCTCCATCTTTCTGCTCATTTCTCCATAGGCTTTTCTTTATATTGCTTTATTTTTCTTGTCTCTCTTGTTACTGCCCCAAGTTACCAGGTGCAGCAGATGTAAACAGGCCAATCTTTTGACCAGTATTTTGCAGATCATAAGACCTCTTGGTCATTCATTAAAGACACAAATCATGTTTTGATCAACATTTTCTAAGTGCATTTTAGTGCCCTCATTTGGATTTTCATGGTTTAGTCATTTGAATCAATGCAAACATATCTTTTTAATACAAGCTATAGAGGTGATGACTGGTTCCATCTAAAGAAGAAAATGTATCTCCCACCTGAAACATGTGAATCCACAAATAGCCCAGATGGCCCATTTTTCCACCACCACCAAATTCAAGATCCATTTGTGGATCTGTGAGGAGCCAAAAGCGTGAAAAATCTTAAAACATTGCTCAAACGTAGCCTGTGTATATGCAAAGGAAGCTTTTCAGGCCAGAACACGATCAGATCTTCAGGGTCAAGGCCCAAAAGGTCAATGTTTTGCCCATGCAAATAGTTTTGTTTGTCTTCAGTTTTCTTTCCAGAATATTACGATATCAATATACACTAATCACAAAAAGCTAGTGATGCTCAACTTTTGGGTGAAATTTACAGAAAAAGCTCATGTGACACTGATATTATATCATGAATGTAGTACATTTAAGTAGAATTGTGCAGTGGTAAATCCTTCATCTCAAACAATTTATTGAAACAAAAGCTAAAAACAGTGGTGGGTGTACCACAACATAAAAATGTCAATGTCTCAATAACTTGCCGTGTGTGTGGTGTCGTCTTGATCTTATGATGTCAAAATGTGAACAGTATGATGAAGAGGACTGTTTAAATACTAGTTGTCATTAAACCAGAGCATTTAGTGGTCGAGTCATGGTTCTGACACTTCCTTTGGTTTCTTTTGCTGTTAATCTCCTTGATAGAGAATAGCATGCTGTGCAATAAGCACTTAAACATTAAAAAGTTGTACATGTGCATTCAAAAGTTTAGAAAATATCAAATTAACTTCTCCTGTAAAGATTATACTCCATTGTAGGTGTATTCCCATCATGCACAAAGCTGAATATCCCTAACTTTTTGAGAATAGTTTATATGCCAAGTCTAGTCAAGTCAACTTTATTTATAAGCATGATTAAAAACAACATGTGTTGACCAAAGTGCTGTACAACAGAGTGATGAAATAGAAATTAGAGATAAAAAGGGGGACTAAACAATAAATAAATATAAGAGGAATAAAAGACTTTATAAAGACAAGCATGAAACAAATAATCGGCAAATAAATCCCAAAAGCTCAGTCTGGTTTAAAAGCGAGAGAATAAAAATAAGTCTTTAAACCAGATTTAAAAATGTCCCCAGTTTGTGAGGTCTTAATATGAATGGGGAGGCTGTTCCATAGTTTGGGGGTGACAACAAAAAAAGATCTGTCCCCTCTTAATTTCAGCCTATATCAGACCTATGTCAGTATGTTCTAAAAAAAGTATCAATTACAATTATAGTCAAGCAAACTTCATCGTTTTGGTAAATATACTTTTATTTTTTTTTTGAAAGATTATTTATTGAATGAGAGATTCTGATTTATATTTGCAGTATTATAATAATATCCAATATTTGTTTCTTTCACAGTGAAAAACCCTTTTTATTTCAGGTGATAAGTAAAAATAAGTAATGACCTAAAACATTAACTCAGCAGCAAAGATAATAAAAGATGCAACAGATTCACATGCTTTTTTAAATCTTGAGATATTGGTCCTTTTTATTGTTGTCAGATGTATATGCAGTACCTGTTAAACGTCTTCAAGTGTCTTTAAATGATCTTTTACATCTAAAATTAGGACTGAAAGACACATTTTTGTTGGCAAGAAAAAAAAGAAGAAAAAAAAGAATTAACTTGAACTTTTGCTCTCAAGCTATTTTAACATCTTTGTCCTTCCTTTTCACATCACTCACACATAATTTAAACTGAAAAATGTCCCCAAGAGGATTGAAGGTGGAATGAATGTATCCTTTAGCATCTTAAGTGCTTGTCTCTAGTGTATTTTTCAAGGCCTTTGCCCTTCTTCAAGTCCAGCATGTTTGTCCGTGTCGCTGACCCTCATCTGTCTCTGGATTTTTTCACCGACCCTCTTCAGCGCTCTTTCAGCTCCCAACTACTTCTTTACACTTTCTGATGGATATGTGAGGGTTTGCATGTGATCTGTTGACTGAAATCTCTCCAGTTGGAGGAGGTGATGAAGAGGAACGCACGTTACGTCAAGGGTCAAAGGCTAATGATGGAGGAAGTCAGTTTACTGTCAGCTTTGTGAAAGAAAGGCTTGTTTCTTTCTTGTTGTGACTCACTGGACAGCTCTTTCTTCATCACCTTTATGTCCACAACCACTCATGTCTCTCATGGTAGGGCGTGGACACTCACATCAGTGTCCACACATGTACAAAATTCAACACTTTTTCTCTATAACTTTGTGAAATGTTTGTGTCTGGAGAGCTACTGTCATATACATTGGCCTCTTCTTTGTTTTTCTCGCTGGTGTCACTCCAAGCACAAAAATGCACATCTATACTGACACAACGTAACTCAAAAACAGTCCCAAACATGCCACACATGTTGTCCTGTCTGCAAATCTCTTTAGCAAAAACTCTCCCTGAGCTCCAACCCCCAACGGGGGAGCCGCAACTCTTTGGCTACTATGGAAGTGTTTGTGTGGTATTAAGTTTATATATGTGTTGTGTTTCTTTTGACATGCGTTAAACTATACGATTACATGCAGATCCAAAAACACAGCCCTCGTGTCAGGTCAGCAAGTGTTGGGGAATATGGTGAAATGGTGACACGACAGTTGAGGAGGATATGAAAACAGTCCTCTGTAAACATGCTCGTGTTAACATTCAGAGTGTTACAGTATGCAGTGTTGTTCCAAGTGTACTGAGCTCATACCGTGACCTTCTATCACAGCATCCCTCAGCAAACTGACATCTGTAATCATGCACACCAGACTGGAGACCAACCTGTGTTTGTACAGTTGTTCAGCGGTTTGCCTCGCTCTTCCAGTGACTGTCAGTGTTCCTGAAGTCTATAATAAACAAGCAGGACAGTCTTTGGGAAGGCCTTGGAAATCCGTAAGAGGTATCTAGCAATTGCGGTGAAGTCAGTGGCCTTCAGGAAGAGGATTGAATGATAAGCAGGAAGACAGTGAATGTGCAAACAGTGGACTTGTGCAATTTCCTTTCCAAAAGACTTCTGTGCATCACACTGTAGAAGTTTCCTTTCTTTGCAATCAGGAGGTCTGTGGAGGTCTCTTCTCTCCCCCAGATGGAGGCTGTGCATGTTGACAGCTGTGCAGCAGCCATACCTCAAACCAACCTTTTTCAGCTGGAGAACACAACAGACTTCACTGGAACTCTGGCGATGTGATTTACAGCCTCTTGACATTCCACAAGGATGGGCTTTCCAAACTTTTCCTGTTTCAGGTGACCCTTGTATTAAGGTTGGAAAATTCATGTGATTGACTGTTTTACACAGAAACACACTGGACATCTTGGTTTGTGCCTTTCACCATATGAGGGCAGACTGATCTCCAAGCAGAGCAGAAACCTGAGCAGGTGAAAGATGTCTCCTGTGAAGACCTTCTGGTGGAATCTTGAGCTTCTTTTAAGACCTCCCAGATTCATCTTCCTCACTCAATGATGAGTAATGAGGCGTTGGAAGCCAACCCATGAGAAAAGATGTAAATGAGACTGTGGTTGATACATAACACCATAAGAGAAATTATTTGTTAGCCTGTAGTTGAATCTAGAAGTGTTCCTCACCCCTCTAAGCTCCCTTGGTGGTCTATTTTGAATTCCATGAGAGATGCATATATCCTAGTGTTTTAAAGTAAACGTAAATTACTTTAAATTACGTTTTTGTGGCTGAGACCATACATTTCAATGATCTGTTTTCAATTTCTGTTTGTGCATTTAGCATTTTTAAAGGAAGTGTCAGTTATGAGTGGCAACTATCCTCACATGTGAACATTGTTTTACATATTATTCAAAGTCCAAAAACACTGCATTCGGTAGTGAGCATATTTTCTGTCATTACTCATATTTCATCACAGGAAAAAAACTAAATAGATGCAAAATGTAAAAAAAAAAAGCATATTTACCATGTGAATAGAATGCATGGCTTTGTAATGTCATCTAGCTTTAATAATACTACAGATGTGCAACTTATACATGTCATCTTCACTACCATTAAATTACTTATGTTGGCTTTGGAATTGTTTGCTGATACAAAGCCAGATTTTTCCTCTCCTCTTTAGACCTGATAACACTGCATCTGTCATTACAGAGTGGAGAGACCGGAGCAAAAATTTTTATTCCAATGAACTCCAGCCAAGAGGAAGACGAAGACATTTTTTAATCTTTAGATATATAGATAGCTTTTTTTTTCATCATAGTAATTATTTGGCTGATTGCTGATACAGGTTGTTTTTCTCATTTGTTTTCCCTGTTATACCGGGGGAAACAATGAAATATGCATGATTTTTTAAAAAAAGAACTTAAGTACAAATTCTTTCATAGATCATTTTTGGGATTTCTTTCACTTAATGTCTGTGTTTCAAAAGACTTTTAAAAAGCCTGTTAGCCATTACTGCCTCAATGAATAATCAGTGCTTTCATCGCTCAAAAAAGTGTAGGTTTTTATTTCCAATTAAATGAAATGTAAAAAGATCTAGTCAGTTTCAGGGTAAAGTGAATTTGACACAGCCAGGACACAGCAAAAAAATTTTGGCCACTGCAAGTACAACAAGCCGAATATCTACTGAAGCAGATGTTAGGCTGATATATTTGTAGTTTTATCAGCTGCTGATTATAAAATGGAAATTTCCTTTCTTTTTTAACTGTTAATGTTACCGACCTGTTAATTGTTACTCAAATCAATTAACAGACTTTCTACCGTCCATCCATCTGTTATGTATAGATAGATAAATACTTTATTGATCCGGAAGGAAATTTTTTATATACACTTTGTCTTAAGCTTCACAAAAGTCTGGAGCCTGTTCCAGTTGTCATCAGACAATGATGCTTGTACGTCCTGAACAAGTCAAGCATAATCATCAAAAAACAAACTATTTGCACATTTCTCAATGTCTGTCTTTCCACCTCTAAGTGCGTCCACTTCACTATCCAACTGATAACATGCCAACACACACCCAACAAGAAAGTAGCATTGGAGGCAGGCCTCCTCCTTGAAAATGATAAAATGCTCCTCCTGAGACATACTCTGAAAGGTAGTAAATGACTTTGATATTCTGATTATAAATAAATAAAAAAAAGATGGGTTTCCAATATTCACCTTCCTATGCAAACGTTAGCATGAATCTTAGGAGGGGAGCTAATGCCTCATAAAAATCTACACTCAGTTTATGATAACAAATTAACATGCATGTGTTGTTTTTATTTAAGCTATTGCTCAAGATTTTTGTTTAAATTAATCATATCTTTGCTTCAGAATTGTAAAATCAGTCAGCATTTCACGTTCATACATCTCAGTAAGAAAGAGAGTTGTGCCATGGCACACTTGGGAAGAATGCTGACTTACAAAACTCAAATATTTCAACATTTTAGATTGTGACTAGTGCTGTAATTTTTCCTGTTATAAAACATCAGTGATTTACGTTTAAAATAAGATTCGGGAAGCGGTGAGTGTACGAGCACTGGATGTGTGTTTTGAAACATATGTTTGTGGATTTTGTTGGACTAAGCAGAATGTGCGCTCGCCTTCCTCCCGCTCTGCCTGTTTGTCATGTGGCCGAGGAGGCAGATGTTCTCGCTCTCCCTCTGGATCTCCTTTCATCGTTTCCGTCCCGGTCTGTTTTTAGGTCTGGCTAATCGAACCCAGTCTCCCCCCTGAGACGTAGGAGATTCTCGTGTGATAGTAACTTTGGCTCCCGGACCCGACGTGTCTGCCAGTTTCAATGACTTACTTCATATTAGGAGAAAGGAGTTTAACAGATGAACTGGCTTGTGCTTGGTTTTGTCATTTTCTTTTCTTTTCAACTTCCTTTTTAATCCTAAGAGATTATATTCTTATTTTTTCTTATTATAAATGTTAGTGACAGCTTTAGAAAGTTAAGTCTCACATGAGCTGTAAATCTTTGTTTTCAGACGTGAGGTTTGAACTTAATTTTACGTGAATGATGAGGGCTAGAAAAACAGATGAACATTACAGAAACCAGATGTTAATGGTGCATTTGTGGGGGGGCTATGTTCACACATTAATATGCTTTTGGAGCTCTATTGAATTTTTTATAAATCCTACTTTTACAGATGGAAAATAGTTTCACAAAATATCGTACAGGTGATGTTCCTACTTCAGTGGTATGTAGTGGCAGTGGTTTAATGGGGATGTCTCCCTGCCCTTACTGGGCTGTTGGACCCCATGCACTGTCCCTCCTTCATAGCCACAAACAGTAGCTAGCTTTCTCTGCCAGCTCCTAATAAGGATGTCTTTGATATGTTTTTGGTTCACAGCTATTACCAGTTGCGGTAGTTGGATCGATTCATTCTTGTGTTTTTGTCTTTATATGGTATTTGTTGACAAGAAAAATACATATACTGTCATCAACCTTTCTCTTTAACAGAGGGGTGAACAGATAGGCCAGGTGGGTCTTTAAGAGAATCAGTCAGCTGCTTTTTCAGGAGTGATGAAAGAGAACTGTCTTGTTGCCAAAGCAAATATCCATTTTGATAACTCCACTTATCTTATCTCCCAATTTCCTCACAAAGATAATCATTTGCCCTTCACATGACTTCTTTTATTAAAGTAATTATTCTCTGTCATGTAGCAGACTTTCTGAAAAACAAAAGTATTATCTTATAGAAGACTTGAGATTCAGAAAGCAGGTAATGAATACACAAGCTAACATTTAATATAAATGTCCCAACTTCTCATTTAACACATTATTAGTTTTAGGACTCAAAAGTTGCTCTTAGTATTAAATGGAAAGCTTCTGATTGTTAAGTTTCTCTCATGTCCCTCATAACATCGTTACTGGGTATACTAGTTGTTTTTGACCAGCTGCTGTCCATCCACATGGCTACAGCTTGTCCAGACACAGCAGGATCCTTCAGTTTTATGGTCATCTGGCTGCTGACAGTTCACTTCCTCCCTAAATGAAGGGTACAGTTCTCTAAAGTTAACTTCAGAGCCACAGGCAATAAGTAGATGGGTTCAAAACAATATGTCTGGCTGCTATATAATTTAGACCAGCTCAGGATCCAAATACAATTAGCTTCAGCATGGGGTCTGGGTCTTTGACTGAAGCCACTCGGTTTTCTCCATGTCCACTTTAAAAAAAAAATTAAAAATAATAATTTTTTTTGATCCATCGTCATCCTTTATATCCTTCCTGATCAGCCTTCCTTCTCGTCATCTTAAATCCTGTTGCCAGATCCCAGGTCTGGTCTTTCTACACTTTGTGTGGGGTTGTGTGTGTGTAAGTGTGGAATCATGCATCCGTCTGTGTACATTTCTACCTGCCAGCTCATTCATCCTGCCAGGAATTAAAGTTTTATATTTTCAGGTACAGTATTTCCACTGCTGCACTCTGTTTGAAATATCATTCACATTAAAAATAAATAGAGTTCCTGTAAACCTTAAATGAAGCTGTAAAACAGATTCCCAAGGACCTGAACCGAGGGGACACTTTCCGCTGTCGTTCCATCTTATGTAATTTGCCTCCTGTGAGATTGAAAGACACAGAACGAAGGGGTCGTATTAGATGCATTTATTCTCTAATAAAAACGGCAATCTGCACCAGACTAGGTATTCCACATGCTTTTCTTTTTCCTGTGTGTTTGCATTTGATGTGGGTTACTGGGTGTGTTTCACTGCCAGCAGTTGCCGCCTGGTCAACATCTCCTTTCTGGGTGACCTGTTGCATCTGAGGGGAAGGGAGGGGAGAGGCCTAGCTGGCACTGGCATACCTGGCCTTTGGCTTAAAGAAAAGTAAATGAGTTGTGAAGAATATTAGTACTGTGGCTTCTCTGTTGCACTTTTAGTTCTGCTTGTAATTGAACTTGCTCACTCCATGTGCACGTCTTTTTCTTTCATTTTAGATTTCTAGTCCTGAAATAGTCACAAACCTCATATTTACTTCAGTTTTTCTGCTGGAAATAAAGGATTTGAGTCCCATGAGACTGAGTACATTTTCATTTTAAGATTTGTTAAGTGTTTAAACGATGTGCGCGGGTGTGGATCAAGGGCCTTATTATTTTCTCATTTTGCATTCGCATGGCACCAAATTAAACGGCTTCCCTTTCCTCACAGGCCTTTTTTTAATCTGGAAAAAGCTGCAGTCAATATGAAAGATTTGTTTTGTTTTGTTTTGTTTTATTATTACAACAACTTTTGAATTTTCTTATATAGATTAAGATGCCAGTAAAACTGCAACACCCAGAAATGAAATAACAACTGCTATGCATTAACAATTAACTCAGTGCTCATGATTTGTGTGGAGTAAATACAGCAGTCTCATTTAAACAAGAAAAGTGGTCTGTGTCTAAAACCTAGAAATAACCCTGGTGTTATGTCACAATTTAATATGGTTGATTTAAAAATCCTTAAAGAAA
>JAOXYM010000005.1:13342134-13358583 GCA_028567055.1 Leptatherina wallacei
GGTAACTTTTAACTTAATTTGCTTTCAATCTGTTTAATGATTGTTTTTGTGTGTTTAAATTATTTTATTGTAATTTTATCTGCTTTTTATCTGTTATGCTTTTAATGTTTTATGTAAAGCACTTTGAATTGTCTTGGACCTGAAAATGTGCTAAACAAATAAACTTGCCTTGCCTCATTTAAATAGATTATTTTAAGTCGTGTTTAAAGCTTCAGAATATGTTGAAGATGGTGCCAAAATGTCAGGGAATACTTCTGGAATATGCATTAGTGTTGATTGATTATAGATATTTAAAGCCAGTTTACTAGCGTGAGTGAATGAAGCAAATTCCTTATTTTGTCTTCATAACTATGGTTGAAGATATGGTGTTTAACCACTTCCTGTTCCAGTAGCATTGGCCTAAAACATCAATCCATTCTCTTAATTTTATTCCCAAACAGCCAGAATCACTTGAAGCATTGCTGGGACTGATAACAGATGTTTGAAGAAACTGTGAAAATCCTAATGAATCTGTTGTAGTTGTACGCTTTGAGAAAACAATAGACATGAGCTATTAGCTGGAAGACATGATCGGACCACAGCCTGTGATGTTTTTCCTTGTCCTAGTTCAAATTTGATTGCGAAAACAAAAAAATTGACAGTTTGCATAGTGGAGATGCTCTTAAAAAGGTTTTTCCTTGTCAGATAGTTTTTCTGTACATTTATCATTGTCCAACAAGTGCATGCCTGTACAATGCCTTGAGGTATAGATTTAATTTTATAACCCAGTCTGACATATTTTTGTCTCAGAAACATAAAAAAAGAACCTACCCAGACAGATCCACACAAAGGACTCTGTGTTAGAAGTTTCATTAGATGTTACTTGCGGCATTTACACATTCTTAGATTTTGATTGGATATTTGATTTGTCAGTCCTCAGGATGCTCATTTAATTCTGGTCCAGTGTATACACAGCAGAAACAACACTGCAACACAGGGGTATGATGGATGATGTAGCCTATGAATGTGACATGCAGACTCTCATAGAAGGTTGGCTGCTTTTACACTTATTTACACAGCAAAGTAATGGAGAAAACAGTTGACTTAGACTTAGAAAATCTTTATTGTCCATTGCAAAGCAGTGGAGATGGGTGTTTGACAAAGTGGCTAACAGAATGCAAAACAGAAACAAAACAAGTTAAAATATTCATATAAGACATACCAACAAGCTAACAAAAGCCTGAGTTAAGACTTATTTAAAATGTTGATTGCAGCTGGATCTACTTCAGTGTCTTGTCTCATGTCAAACATTACATGTGGATGTTTATACTAAGATTCTGGCAGTGATTTCTGACTGCTCCGTGTCTTTTCTGAACAGCGTGCCCATCTGGCACCTATAAGCCAGAGGGAACACCAGGAGGTCTGAGCACCTGCCTACCATGCCCTGATGCACAGCACACCTCCCAGCCTGGCAGCACCTCCCTCGATGACTGTGTCTGCAAGCCCGGCTATCGGCCTGTAGGCATGACCTGCCAGGGTAAGAGGAACTGATCTGTTTAGCACACCATCAGATATGAATCATTTAATTTAACAGGGATTACACCCTGAGGAGGCGTTACATTTATGTTACTCTTCCCAAGTAAAAGAGTCTGCTCCATTAGGAAAAATGTCTTTTACTTTTTTGGCTTTATGGCTCCAGAGTTTAATCCCAGTATATGAATTATAATTTTTATACCAACAGCTCACCTTTAGTGTGTCACTGTGGAGAATTGTGTGAGGACAGCTGAGAAAAACTACCAATGGACATTAACATAGTAGAGTTTTTTATTCACTGCTTACAACATTTTGATGGCCATTTAATGTAGTTTAAATTCAACTTCTAGGAATGAGAAGGAAAGGTAGCTATGTAGCAAATGCTTTAAAATTGTTGCCTCAAAGCTGCATAGTAAGACGTTGCAATGCTGCATTGTGCTGCAGACGGGAGACAAATTTCCTTACCATGACTCAGTTAAACTTACCTTACTCATCCGCTAACAAGGAGAGTCAGTCAGTGAGGAAAACACAAAGAGGAAACTGAGTAATTCCTGTGATTTTTCCTTCAACATGTGTGCTTCTCATTCTGCTCTTCTTATTCATCACAACACAAGTCCCTCAGCTGGGCAATCATTTCATAAACCTCTGAACTGGAAGGATTTTTCAGGCTTAATGAGTACGTAATGATGGGCATTGCACATGCATGTGGAGTGGAAACATGTTCCGAAAGTAAAAATGTGTTTTCATGCAGTAGGAATTTTCAGTTAATAAGAACACAGTCATGAAGGCTTGTAATTGTAGTTGGAAAACAAACAGACGCTTCCACAGAAGTATGAGATTAGAGCGTCCCCGATCATGAATCTGCTTCCAGTAATTTAATTTTCCCTCCCTTTCTTTGAAAAACGAGCCAGGGATTTTTCCCCTCAACAATCCATCAGAAAGCAACGACATCCATTAATCACCAATTTCACACACTACATTGTGTTTTCTCTGCCTCCCTCTGTGTAGATGAGAAGGTGAAGCTTGACATGTAATTTTTTACACTATCGCTTTTTCTGTTTTTGCCAAGAACAATCATTTTATTTTACTGTGTTCCAGAGTCAGAGTTTCCTACATGCAGACTCTATGTGTTTCACACTGTGTCAGTATGTTAGCCGTGCTGTAATTTGGAATTAACTATATTTTTCCTCTCCTCTCTCCTCTTCCAGTGGTGTACTGTCCAGCATTGTCTCCCCCAGAAAATGGCTTTTTTGTACAAAATGTGTGTAACAACCACTTTGATGCTGCCTGTGGAATGCGGTGCCAGCCCGGTTTCGAGCTCCAGGGAACCGGCATTAGACTGTGCCAGGCTGACGGCACCTGGTCAGGGACACCAGCCAGCTGTAGAGGTGAGCTATACACCTCATGACTGATATTCAACACATTTCTCATTAGCTAAGTAAAAACTTCTTATAGAATGATTGTTTGGTGGCTTAACTCTCTCCTTAGTTTGCATAGCCAGACCTAACTACACAGCACTATCACTGTCAGCTCTCTTGCTTGTTTTAATTTCTTTAAATCTATCTCAGTTGGTGTGGAAGGCACTTAACCGAGTAAAAAGCAATGATGCCGCTGTAAAACAATCTGTGTGGCTACTTGTTTAGGTGGAATCAGTGAAGCTTTACACATTTATTTGTGTAGCAAATCTTTTAAATGTTCCCTGTAGTATTTTGAATAAAGATTGTAAATAAGTGGCTGGTTTGGATAGCTGTAGTCACATTCATGTTGTCTTTGACCTCGTATTTCAATTGTTGACTTGAAATTGAAAGACACTTTACGAAAAACAGAAGAACAGAGGAGCAAACCTCGAAGCTAAACTGCAACAGCTGAAAAGTAAAGAAAATAGGACATAATTGTAAGTAAACTGTCAAGTCTCTCTGGCTTCCAGATGAAGTGGATGGTCTGAGTATGTTGCTCTAATCATGCATCAGATTTTCACAGTTGTATCTTTTTCTAAAGCCTGCAATCCTTTTTAGAGCACAGATGCTGTATTTTATGATTTAATAGAGGTGTTTTTCTTATTATTAATAACAGCAGGCTCCTCCTCACTGTGCTCTGTATAAATCTGGATTAAGCTATGAGACCTTAATCAGAGCTTTGCAAACCTCTTCTATGATGTCTACAAACCACCATAAACATTTACACTGCACTAAATCAACTTGTCAAGCTGACGAATATGAGCTGATCTGTTGTACTGATTTGCTGAGTCTCCTTTCAACATTAAAAACGCGTGGGAGTTGATTTAAATCAGCATGTAAAGATTTCTAGGATGGATTAAGATCATATGTTCTAAAGAATGACCGAGCAGTCAACATTTACCAGGGAAACTACTGCTTTTTGCCAGGCCAGATGTTTAGAGGAAGAACGGTAGAGAGGATTCAGTTAGACAGAGACAGGGTTCATGGCAGTGAGAGGAAGAGTCATAAAGGAAAAAAGTGAAGGATGGACAGTCGATGATGCAAGAGATTTCAAAAAAGCTGAATGGAAAGAAAGAAGAGAAGAGGGAGCTAGAGAGGTCAAGAGATTAATGAGGAAACTGCTGGTTTTAGCAGAAAGGCAGCAGCAGAGTGACTCAGAAATACCAAGGCACTGAATATTTAAGGGTGTGTGTTGAAGATTTATAGTATGTGGCTTTCAGTATATGTTTTCTAAGTGTGTGTGCATATGTCTGCTCCTACGGGTTACTCTAAGTCTCGTCTT
The DNA here is from genome assembly GCA_028567055.1 of Leptatherina wallacei. Classification (NCBI taxonomy): domain Eukaryota; kingdom Metazoa; phylum Chordata; class Actinopteri; order Atheriniformes; family Atherinidae; genus Leptatherina; species Leptatherina wallacei. The sequence goes on from JAOXYM010000005.1 coordinate 13,346,386, forward strand.
TGCCACATACTGTAGGACCTCCCAGCTAGATAGGCCCTGGGGGAGGGGGTCTCCTCTGAACTGTCTGTCTGTCTATGGGTAGTCATGAGAAATAACACACCACACACCCTCTCCTAAACCCTAGCATAACTCAGAACAGACACACACAGACCAAAATTTTTTTCTTGATTTCTTTTTTAGGGACTTTCACACTTGAGGTTAAATGATAGGACCCAAGTTATTGCTGAAGATGATTCATTCCTGCGTTCCTGCTGTTGATTACTGCTTTCTCCCCATCTTGTGATTTATATTCAGTACCTGAGCTTATCTGTTATATCTCGGTTTCAGTATTTCCACACCATAGACTCTTTTAAGAGCAAAATTACTTGTTTGGTTTCCTTGGAGAAGCATACATGGGGGATTTATGATGATATCTAAAGAATTATAGATGATATACCACAGATTTTTTTCTGTCTCTGTTGCTGGATTCAAAGTCATTCTAGGCTGCTTGTATGAAATGGACCTTAGTAAATAAATGAAGGTGGAAAAATAAACCAAGACGTGGATCTAGTTAAAAGTAACAATAAATATTAAAGCTTTTGTTTCTCCATTTGCTGGTTTGGATCCTCATGTTTATTGTCTTCTGGCTTTTTCAGTGCGCTCCTGCCCACCCCTCTCTCGGCCCCAACATGGCTTCCTGCGGTGCAGCAATGGTGGTGCGTCCTACAAGGCTGAGTGCCAGGTGGGCTGTGATCGAGGCTACAGGTTAGAAGGAGACTCCACACTCACTTGTCAGGCCAACTCTCAATGGAGTGGAACCAAACCTCGGTGTGTGGGTAAGCCCTCCCTTTCCTTTAAACTACCATCTCACACTTATTATTATTATGTTATTATGTATTAAAAAAATTATTTTACGCACATTCATAGCGAAAATATAATAAAAAATTGAAATTACACTGTACTGAGTGATAGTAATCCAAATGATAGTAAGCTGAAAGTGAAAGACAACAAAGTTTGAACTTCATTGAAGCAGGGCTGTTTGTACAAAGCAGCCAGAAACTTTTCAGACCAGTCTAAATCCACATTCTGTCATATTTTAAACTAACTGACTACCTTTGTGTTGATGGGAGAATCTGAGGGCGCATTTTCACCAGACCTTCTTAGTAAAATCTTAATTTGCTTGCTCTGAAAGTCTGGTTCGTTTAGGGAGGTGTGATTGTGCAACTGAACTTTGGTCTGCCTAACAACACAAGTCTTGGGTCCCTTCAAGTGAACCAAATGCATGAAGTGGACTACAACACAAGGCATTGTGGGTTTATAATACAGGGCATTGTGGGTACAGTGCCTTCAGCAGTCTGCTGCCTCATCTGTTGCTCATGCTGAGCAAATTGTTGCAGCGTATATGCGTATTATATTTGCATAAGACATGGACCTGCATCAAATCCTATTAGTCTTATGTGGGAATGTGAGAAGTTTTCTTGTTAATTGTTTGTCTTGTTTTCTTCTTTAGTAAGTCTTGATGCTCTGTCACCTCAGACGAGGAAGGGAATACGTTATTCAAAGGGCTCAGTTTGTTTGACTTAGTGGAGGGTGAAAGCAAACTCAGACCGGCTGAATCTTGCAACCCTCAATTGAACTGAATCCCCAATTTTACAGTCTAGAGGAGTATTAGCACTGCCGTAGGGGCAACCATCAAACCTTTATCGTAGTGGTCAGACAAAAGCCATTCCTCCCTAAAATGCACTTTATAGCCCACTGGCAGATTGGTAAAAGGACTCGGAGACCATGAGAAGCAACATTTTCCAATCTGATCAATCAAAGATTGAACTAATTGGATACAATTCATAATACAAAGTGTGGCGGAAAGCAGTCACTTATTATTACCTGGTTTCCTACTGTCAAACATGGTAGCAGCATTATTTGGTATGTACGTTTTTCTGAGACAGTGTCAAGAAGATTAGTTATAATAGTGGAAAAACCTTTTTCCAAAATGCATCATATGTCAGGACGGAGCAAAGGTTGAAAAAACAACAACCCAAAACACACTGCCAAGAAAACACAGATTTCACTTCATGAAAACTTCATTCCATTTGTGATTAAAATGAGTCTGAAACATAGCAAATGTGAAAAATGTTCAAAACTCTTTCAAATGTTAGCTGGTTGGTAAGACAAAGCTTGGTCTTGCTTTATCAATTATTTTGCAGTCTTATTTAGTTCAGGTGATCTATGTCTTGATTTTGGCAGTAACCTTTTTAATGATGAGTTTTTACAAGACGTATAAAGAGATTATATTCAGTTAGCGATTTTGTTAATATGCTGGTGAAAAATAAATCATCTCCAATTTAATAAAACTGTCTCATATGCAAGGCAATCTATCTAGTTGACTTTTTTTCTTCCAACTTTCACCTCTTCATCCCAGTTTTCATAGTTTCTCCATCTGCAGAGTTAAATTAGATTTTCTTTTGTCTTTGTCTATTATTGAATTTGCATTATTTCTATAATAAATCTTTGCAGCTCTAAGTTTACTCAGATGCAGAAAAGATTTTGCTGCACATCCTTTTTAAAAAAATATAAATACGTGTATATGAAGCTCATATTATTTGGTATTTTTGTTTGCCTGACAACAGAGAAAAGATTATTTATCTGTTAAATTACTCTAAAATAAAACTTTATCTACTTTTTGTACTGTTTGTACCTTAATCATGTGGTTTTACACGTATATGTAATCACACATATACCGTGGTTTAGCATATAGCGCTTATTTGCACCCATTTTCAGTGAAAGATGCATCTGCTTTCTCAAAGCAGCAAAGTGAAGGCCAACAGTCATACGCAGCACTTGCAATCAAAAGCACTCAAACACTTCAAAACCGATAGTTAAGTTAAAATAGTTTGACTCACTCATGCCCACCACAAAGAGCACTCAGGTCAGACACACAAACACACAAAAAAAGGAGCAGTGTGAGAGTGTTTAGCCACAAGCCTCCGGCCTCACAGCTCTGGCCTGTACTCACTCACTGCCAAACAACCAGCTCGTCGTGCTATTTAAAAAGCCTGAGTTGACCGATTCCGGAAAACTCTCCGCTTATCAATATACACCATCTCTGCTGCTCTGTACCAGCTGAATTGGAGCTTGTTTGTTTGACCATCGGAGCGTTTTCCCGCAGACTGTCATTACTTCTTTAACTTAGCTATGAGAGCTCTGTGGGCTGCCGTTGCAGCTGAGTGGTTTGTTTTAGTATTTGTTTGCACTGTGGTGGGAAACACGTCATTTGCCCTCAGAGGATGCTGAAATATTTTCATCTCGCTGAAATTTTATATTCTGATTGTCCCTCTAAGCGAGTTTTCCCTTTATATCCTACAGCTAGAGCCTACAAAACTCAAGTACAGTGGGAATGGGAATGAAAATTAGTATGATGTATCCATCATCAAGTAGAAGATGTACAAACTAGCAGCCCCCCAAAAACACTTCCAGTATATAAAAGCTGTGGATGTGCTCAAAAAGGTTGATTTCTGCTTTTGTGCCAGTTTTTGATACACAGTGACTAAGAATAATTTAATTACTTGCCTACCTTTTCTTCTAAATGGAGAAAGAACCTTTCTACTTTAGTAACAAACCAGACTCAAATAGAAACCTGTGAAATCAGGCATACGTTGGATCTACAAAATGTTTTAATACAACTTGGCAACTTCAGATTAATCATCTCTGTCTCATTCTGTCTCCCCAGAGGTCCGTTGTCCCCCAATTGGGACCCTAAAGAACATCTTGCTGTCGCCCCCTGTCTGCGGGAAAAGGGCCGTGTCACCGAGCTTCATTTGCCTGCTCACTTGTCGCCAAGGCTACAGTCTCCAGGGAAACAGGAAAGCAGTGTGCCTGAACTCTGGGAACTGGACCGCTAATGTCCATAAAGCTGTCTGTGCAGGTAACGCACTGTGCTTTCCCCTGAGGAGGAATATGACTTCTTTTTTACAGCTGCACTGAGGTCAGAGGTCATGGCTGTTTGAGTTGTAAACTAGCTGCGGGCTTGTAATATGGATGTGATATACATGAGGTCAAGTCACTCTTGTTTGGTTGGATGATGTTGTTTAGGTCGGGGTTTGACTTAGTGTTTTTCTCACCTAACATTGTGGTGATATAGTGATATATTTAGTGAAATCATCCCATTTCCTTTCTCTCCAAAAGTCCAAACAATCTCGCATCATCACTGAAAATATGCAAGTAGAGCAGCAAGAAGCCAGTTGCCTACTGCCATCCAAAAATTCAATCTTAAAGCCCAGTAATTTATATTTCTTATATATTTAAGCTCATTCCCATCCTTGTAGAATATATGACTAGACCCAAAGCTTAAATGTATGCACTCTGACAGCCCGTAGTTTTCAATCAACTTACCAAGATCTGTAATTAATTTTATAGGGTAAGACTGGCGTTTCTAACATATGGCCTTATTAAAGAGGAGGTTTAAGATTGTTAAAAGTTGTTGAAGAAGAGATATACAAACTTTGTGCAGAAAGAGGAAGATATAAAGAAATCAGCAGGGAACTTGGGGAGAGATTTTTCCTTTTCCATTTCCCTTTCTCTGCTTTTTTTATCTGCTTTGAGAATGGTGGAGGCCTCGTTTTGAAGCAGACTCTGCGTCCACTAACTCAAACCATACCATGTCCAAGCTCTCATGTCTCCCCCACAACTCAGAAAGGGCTCTGGAGATCATTATGATGAACTGCAGCGCTCCAGATGCCTTGCAGGTGAAACAGGTGGTGCAGTGCAATTCTGCCTGCCTCCCCCCGAATGTCCTCAATCCCCTCATTTCCTCATGGAGAGAGTTGGCTAATGAAGGTACTGCTGTCGTTAGTGAGAGGAAGAGGTGCCATAAACATGAAAACGCATGGAGAGGTAAGGGTGGATGAGTCATCTGTGGATGTTTTGTAATGGTTTGGCAGAGAGGGAATGAGTTTTTCTGATCCCGTCAGTCACAAATAGGCTGAAGGAAGGAGAGAAAAAGAGATATGGAAAAAATATTTTGCAGATTAAATAAAGAATAAAGAGTTAATGCTGGAATATGTGCACCACTTTAAGAGGAAATCAAGGAAACAAAAGTTGCGACGAAGCTGAGTGTTCTCTCATCCTCCTCCTGATGACACCCAAAGTGAAATATGCTTCCCTCGTTGTAAAGATGAATGAGGCTAATCGGATCTAAGAGACAGTGTTGAACAGAGATGGATGCCTAAATGAATGGGTGATCAGGTCCAGATGAGAGAGGCTATCTTACACAACTCAATAGGCATGAACACCCTCGATAGGAGATTCATCTCTTTGAAACAGACTTGAACTGAGTTGAACTTCTATGGTTGTATAGAGAGCTGGATAAAGGAACAAAATGTTACATCCAAAGTTAATGGTGGCTCTGAACAACACCATAAGAGGTTTGATGTGTCCTTCTGGAGAAATGTTTGGTTTGAAGTTTGTATCATTGTTTACATATTATTAAAATATGTATTAAACCTTAGCAAACAAAGTCCAGCAACACCAGCACTTGTCTGATGACCATGACTTCAATAGTTACCTTTTGCCTCAAGGTAACTATTTAGGCCGTTGAAACTTGTGTTTGCCAGTGGGAACCCAACACAACTCTCAGCTTGTTTGGAGAGATCTGAAGTTTTCCTGGAATTGTTCTTCTCACTAATAAAACCGCAGACAGGTCGAGCTGTCTAAACCACCCAAAGCAAGAGAAAAGCCAAAGCAGTGTCAAATTACCTTTATAGAGCAAGTATGTTACTTTCTAACCAGAAATCTGTTTACGTTTTGCTGCCTCTAAGTCCTCTGACCACCTCTTAGTGGATTGATTCCACATTGCATTGTCGCAACAGTTTCAGTTTCTCTATAACAATTAAAAGAAAGTCAAACAACACACTAATGTTGCCAACTACAATTTCATTTCCTGAAAGGATAATAGCAAACCCAATATAACCAGTGATTAACACCACCAATTGTTAAGGAATCTCTTTCTTTTTGTTTTGTTCTTTTTACATCAGATATGCAATATTTCTAATATGCAAGCACCTTCAGTGGGGTCTCTTCTTGCTGGTGCTTTCTGTCTTTGATGGGATCATTGTCAGTAATAAGTAGGTGATGTCATGATTAAAGAGATCAGAGGTCAGATGACATCACACTGCTGCTCCATCACTGATAACAAGGAGCAGATTGAGGTCATTTTGTTTCCAGGATGTGATGGAATCTGTAACATTTGGATCAAATGGGAAATCTGGTTTAATTTGCCGGACTATAATCAATAGTTTTAATCCCACATATGACTCTATTTTGTTTTGCCATTTGTCGTTTGGTCCATTTAGATACTGAGTCGCCGTGGCTCCAGTGCCCCAAGGACATTGTTGCAGAGACAGATGAGCGGCGAGGCACTGCTAACGTCGGCTGGAACATCCCAGTTCCCACCGACAACTCTAAAGAAGAGGTGGGGAAACTTGAGAAAATGGGCAGTTTTTAAACCTTTTTGAAGCTGGAAGAAGAGAATGTGTGAAAATTCTGCTTGACTCATGTCTGCAGGTAGTTGTGCAGGTGAAACCCATCTACAATCCACCTCAGCTGTTCCCCATCGGAAAGGAAACCATCACCTACATTGCGACTGACCGCTCTGGGAACCAGGCCAACTGCTCCTTCACAGTCACTGTCATCGGTGAGCTCATTCTTCTGGAGACTGCATCAAAGCTCGCAATGGATAGTGTATGTGGCCTGTGGCATGTCTCCAACGGCACATTTTTGTGTGAAATGTTGGAAAGGTTTTGGTTCCACCATTCATGCAGTTCCACAGATTATACTTTGATTTTGTTTTTGGATAAGTGTTTATGTCTTTTCTGGAAAGAAATTAAGACAAAGGGTTAGGGTAAAAAAAAAAAAGGTGCAAAATAAGCTAGTGGTCCTTCGCTTGTAGTACAGCCTCTGTATCTGTCATTATACACCATCTGTTTGTTTCTTTTCTCCCTCTGGATTTGCAAGAGTAAATTATGATTTCATCAACGTAGTCACCGTTAAGGAAGTATGTCTGCCCCAGCAGGTGCCAAAATAGCGTTGCTGTAGATAGTGAAAAACGAGGGTGTCTGGTGTCAGCCGCTCAGTAATCACTGCAGTCAGGGGGAAAAACCTCAAGCATGGTAGCCGTGAACATTTCCATGTGTTATTATGGCGGTGGAACGTTGTGGTTTTTTATTAGAGACATGTGTTTAACTTGTGCCCTCTGACTTAAAGAATCCGATCATAGCCTAGCACACTGCTACCAACTGTGTTTTTATATTATTGTTAGAATCTGCTTCAGTCTTCGTACGGTAGCAGTTGTGCTTTTAAGGTTATTGATACAATGTGCTGAGTTAATCGTGTTTTTTCTGTCTGATCATCAGGCTCCACACCTACCGTTAGAAAATCCTTTTCTCCTTTTCCAGATACGGAGCCACCAGTGATTGACAGGTGCAGGTCACCGCCGACGGTCCAGGCCACAAACACAGAGACAGCAGTTGTTTGGGACGTGTCGCAGTTTTCCGACAACTCAGGTATGTCTGGTCGCCGTCTCTGTAGATGCTTTATTCTTTTGCAGCTCTGTTCCACTCTGCTCCACCCTCAGTCTCTGCTGATGATGGTTAAACAGGATCCTTTCCAAGGAATGATTGGAAAAATGGGATCAGGAGGGGAAGTGTGTCTGTGTGTGTGTGTGAATAAAAGAGAAAGAGAGGGAGATGCTGGACATTAGTGCATTCTGGTTTAAATGGAAGAAAGAGAGAGAATAGGACTAGTGGACAGAAGAAGCAGTTACAGCGTCTGCCAATGTCATTAATGTTAAAACAGATGCAGCCTGTGGAAAGCCACCGGTGTTATTGCTATGAGAAATATTCTTTTGTGGGAAAGTGCACTCATTCCATCCATATTTCACACAGTGATTTATATAATTATGTGAACACATACACTGCTTGAATACTCAATACAGATATTTTCTTTCCTAGTCAGAGTGACTCTTTTACACAAGACTGAGTGTTAATCATTTTCATGGTGGAGATTACATTTATTTTAATTTAGAGGTTTTTTTCTTTTAGTTATAATAAAGTTTAAATCTGAGGTTTAATCTGTGGAAAAAATCAGGGCTGAGTATTGTAGTTTTAAATGAATATTATATACTGTACTTTGGTTCTCCATAGCAACCCAGATCTAAATCAGACTCCCAGCAACCAAGTTGGAGGCTTTACAGTGATGTATACTGTGCGCACTTTCCAGAAAGTTGAGCTGATATTTAGAGAAAACGCACTGAGAATTCACATACCTCACACATACTGCAAACCATACATTCACACGTTTTGTTTGCTAAGCCAAACATCATATATTGAAGTGGAAATACAGAATAAGGAAAGACAGGATTTACCACAAAATAAGTCAGACAGTTTCACAGAGGTTATGCATCTTTTAACAACTGAATTTGCCCTATTAATATAACAAATGGCTCTTCTTGAATTTTATTGATTAGTTGACACCCTGCAGTTCTACATCAGTGTATCTGTCTGTATCATCCTGCTCCAGTTAGAAAACTACTTTTCAATTCAATGTCTGACCACAGTGAGAGCGAAACAAAAACTGCATGGTGTTCTTTCCTTTGCAGTAAACTTTGCAAATGTTTCATGTTAGGAGAGGTTTTTTTTTTCTTCTTCCTTCTTTATAATCAATATCCCCTGCTCATTCCACTTCCTATGTCCACATAAATTTGGGTCTGTATTGTGAGAGGCAGGTCAGCCAACAGTTTGAGAGCAACACTTGGCTGCTCACTGGCCCAACAGGTTGACAAGAGGCTTGTATTAGCACTCCAGGTTACCTCTCACAAGACACATTCATGCACATTCTTATTCTCTTTGGGTGTTTTATAAGATATTGAATTATGATAACAAATGAAAGATATCTTTAAGTCACAAAGGTGCACATAATTGTAAAATTAAGCACACATCCCCAATAAATGGTCACAAAATTTGACTAAATAGTTGCATTTTGAAGTCCTGTTGACTTATCTAATGGTTTTTCATTTAGAAGTTTTTATTTTTTTTATCTACAGCTTAAGACATCAAACATGTTTCTATTCTCTTAATCTCCTCAAAACTGCATTTTGTTCTTTGCTGCTGTTTTCATTGCCATCTCTAATAATATTTTGTGAATTAAGCATTGTCTTTATATGGAAATGATTATCTTAAAGAAGAGTCTTCATCCAAAAATGGACCATGCATATGCTTAGGTACCTGCGTTAAAAGAATGCCTAAGAAGTGCTTATTTTGTGCCTTTGTCTGTGCAAGGTTTTAGTCATAAATCTACATCGATCTTTTTGCATCTGGACCTTGGAGACCAAAAATATTTGTTCTGGACTTCCACTAAACTGTGCTGTGATGTGTGTAGGAAATACAGAGGTGGCTATTAAAAGAAAAGATACCTGGAAAATGATGTTTATAGCCAGCAAATTGCAATAGCAGTAAAATGGTGTAAACCCTCCAGGAAAAGACTAAAGGTTTGGAAAAATGTACCTATGCTCAGGGAGTTAAAAGACATATTTTTGACAGGATTTTGGAAACATGGATGATTTACTTGAAACATAATTTGGATCGAGTCACTTAATTGGTTAGATCAGCGGTTCTCAAACTGGGGGGGGGGCACAGCAACATGACAGGGTTTGGGATGTTTTGACAACTCGGGCTCTTGGAAACATTCTGGTCCACACTCCATACCACTTGGTAAGAGTAGTACACCAATTTGTTTTAGCAAACCACCAAAAAATTTCAAAAAGACGAAGAACTGCGGAATAATGATGTGTTAGATTTGACTTGGAGGTCGGAAGTCGGATCTGGGAGTTAGCCGCCATCTTTAATGGGTGAAGTCGGAGTTAATGAGTCTACCTCGACTTCTTAGTCAGATATCCGATTTCAAGGGGCATTCTTGTTGTATTTCCAACTGGAAACTGATTTCCGAGTACAAATCGAACGCCACTATAATTGTGTGAACGCAACAGAGATTGGGGTTTACCAAAACTATATATCTATATGTAGATATATATGGTTTAATGCTGGTATTCCTCCAAAAGGGGGCATGGTAGAAAAAGTTTGAGAACCACTGGGTTAGATTAACTGGAAGGTGAGTCTTCATGTTACATTATTTTGCTCTGTTTTGTTGCCAAATCTTGAAACAAAGTAAGAAGTTAAGTATATAGTTTATTTATAAATTATTGTTTGAGGACATTTTTAATTTCAGTGACAAGTTCTTGGAGTTCTGTGAGTTAATAATGGCCATTTAAGTACTCCTATTTAATCATATATGCACATTAACAAGTATATAGGATTCAGATTTTCCAATAAACCAGGCTTCTGCAATGGACACTTCAACCAATGTGACGTTCTTGATCTTCTTAATGATTCTTTATGTTCCAGCTGTATCTGAAAATCAAGGTTAAACAATAAAATCAGCGCGATCCAAAGCACCTTGAACTGAATGAGGCAGATGTCTTATTTCAGAGACCACAGGACAGTGTTGTGCACCTGCTGTTGTTATGAGGGTTTCAATGACAATCTTTCAGATGAGTCTACGAAGTTTATTCTACCAAAAAGACAAAATATTATAGATTCAGACAGATTTCTCTTGGGGTCCGGCTGTGACAGACACCAGACCAGATTTATTCAGGCTTCTCGCCCACAGCGAGGCACATGTAATTCACTCACTCTGGCTCCTTACATACACAAATATTTTGATGGTTCACAAACTCAGGCAGGCCTGGGCCCCAAATTTAATTTTTCACTCACTAAAAAGTCTAAGTAATCATTCCCCACCTGTCTGAAGAGGTGCACCCCCACCAAACACACTCACAAACACTCACACACCCATACATGCACTGTAATAACAGGCTGCTGCGGCTGCTTCGGGTCCACACGACGTCAGTCCAGCACTCTTTCGACGTCAGTGTTTTGTTTTTCCAGGCCCACACCCTGATGCCAGCTCTATATATAGTCATGACTCGTTAGGCACACGCACACAAACACACATGCTCAGGCTAAATATAAAGGGAGACTCCAGCAGGCCAGACGTGTGTCAGCCGTCTTGGAACGACTTTGCTACTGTTAATAGAGGAGTCGGACTGGCGTTAAACAAAAGGCCAATCTCTCATTTTTCCCTCCTTATAATGCCATCCTCGTGTAAATATTCTCATTGTTCTTTGTTTAAAACCCACAGCGTCTCACACACCAACACACTCCTCTCATCACAGCTGCCTTTTCCATCTCCATCACTTTCTTATTTTCTTAAAGACATTCAGAGAATTTTTTAACAACTACCTTTGTTGAACATAGATCATTTTATTTACTAAAGAGCAACTCATTAATCCTGAAAAACTAAGTTAGGCTCAAGACTGCCCTCTACAGGATTTCTAGAGTAATACTTTTTACCCAAGTGATCAAGAAATTTTAGCAAACCCAGAATCTGTGGAGGGAAAACAAACAAAAACTATTATATGCAGGTCTTGATGTGAAAGTTTGTACATTCTTGAAGATATTTTGAAATGATAAGTTGTTCTAACATTCATCTTAACTTTGATTGCTAAACTGTGTCAAATGTCCCACTTCATGCACTCCAGAAAATCTTGTATGGATTTAATTTTGCCCAATTTAAGGAGAATAACATTACTTAACCAGCAGCATGTTTTACAGTTATGATAATGTTATTTTTCAATCAGAGCACCAATGAATGATTTATTTCAATGAAATTGGGTTAATTTCTAAGGTCAAGACTTATTTTTCTTCTTTCTTTAACTCTCTCAGGTGGTCGCCTCACAGTAACCAGCAGCCATACTCCAGGCTCTCTGTTCCCAGTTGGAGAGACAGTGGTCCAGTACATTGCAACTGATGCAGCAGGAAACAGCCGCACATGCAACCTTACCATTACTGTGCAAGGTAATATAATGACACATTATGGCTGTGTCTGAAATTACTCTCTGCTCAATCCATAGTGGGATCTAAGTATCTAGAAAGTGAGGTCTAGAATGGATGGCCACTGGCTCAAGAAAATATGCATCAAAATGCATCACGTCAAGAGAAAAATGACTTCGCAATCAAATATGCCTGAAGCTGACATACAGATAAAAATAATTTTCAAATTCAAAATATTTTCTAGTCCATTTTAAGATTTCATGGCAGTTTATTACTGCAA
>JAOXYM010000005.1:13360011-13376730 GCA_028567055.1 Leptatherina wallacei
TTTAATAGTGAGTAAAGACATATAGCTAAATAGGATTTACTGTGGTACAACCATGAGATTAGACAATAGTGCATTGAAACTAAATGCATAATCAGACAGTAAAGTGACACTTAAAGGGTACTGTGTAAACATGTATTTGCTGTACATGCTTATTACTGTATGTTTCTTGGTGCGAATTTAGTCTATTTAGAAAAATAATGATGTGAATATTATGCTGTGTCTTGTCCAGGGACGACTTGTGACCAACCGTATGTCCCAGTGAATGGAAAGTTCATCTGCTCTGAAGAAGAGGAGGGCGTTAATTGTACTCTTCACTGTAAGGAGGGCTACAGTTTCACTCAGGATACAGTGCACAGCTACTTCTGCGCCTACAATGGTGTGTGGGAGCCACCCTACTCCCCAGAAAGACCCGACTGCTCAGGTGAGCGCAGCACTTGTTAATCTGATGCCACATTTTAAACATGCGTTCTTTACAGCTTATTTTGTATACTAAGTCTAGCACACATGAGGTCAAGTCCTTTATTGTATTTTCTCATCTCTCTTCCAGTGAACCGGATAGCAAACAACGGGTTTAAGCCCTTTGAGATGCTGTTTAAAGCGTCTCGATGCGATGATGAAGAGCTGGTCAAGTCATTTGCAGGGAACTTCAGTGCCAAACTTGGAGGCATGGTGAGGACTTGTATCCACACACACTCTGCTGAGCTGTAAATCTGCTCTAATATATGGTATTTCTTCTCCCTCTCCATAGCTTCCCAACATTTGTAGCAGTGATGATGTCACCTGTAAGCTGGAAGTGATGTCACAGGGTCACTGTCTGGAGTACAATTATGACTATGACAATGGATTTTCTATTGGTTAGATTTTATTGCACTAATAACCAAACATCCTACCCATATTTAAAGTAAAGCAACTTTTTCAGCTCATCATTCTGATGTTTTCTCTCCTAAAACTCATCAGCACCAGGTGGTTGGAGTAACAGCTGGGGTCCTCAGGGCGGCCAGGACTATGCCTACTTTGAGTCAGGCTTTGCCACAGGCACTCGGCAGCTCCCCAGCCGACAGCGACAAGGCAGCATACAACCTCGCCACCGCACCAAGAGGCACAAAAAGATCACTGGTCCCACCAGAGACCAGAAGATCCAGATCTATTTCAACATCACAGGTAGAACAACTGCGATTTGCCGTGTTCACCTTTACTGAGAGTTGTTACCTTTATACTTGACAGGAAAGTGTCAAAGCTGCATGTTGATGATGGTATAAGCCGAGACATAAAGCATATTGTATTTGCTGTGAGATGTCACTCTGGTTCAGTCTTTTAAACTTTGACCATTCTCCCAGCAAGCATCCCTCTGCCCCTGTCGAGGAATGACTCAGTGGAAGTGGCCAATCAGAAAAGACTCCTGCGGACCCTCGAGCTGCTTACAAATCGCCTGAAGCGAACGCTGGCTAAGCAGCCGCTTTCCAGTTTCCATGTGTCCTCAGAGATGATTGTTGCTGATCCCAAATCACTGGAGAGCAGGAAGGCCTCCCTCTTCTGCAGGCCGGGCTCCGTGCTCAAAGGCAGAATGTGTGGTGAGTGGGAGGAAATGAACTCAAAGTACACCCACCTTAATTTATTTATTCTTATTGATTATGTGTAATAGAGTTTGCTTCCTTAACAACAGGATAAATAGACAATCTAATGATACTCTGAAAGATTTATGTAAATCACTAAATCTAAGTGCTTTTGCAGTCCAGTGTCCAGTGGGAACATACTTTTCTCTGGAACACAATGAGTGTGAGAGCTGCTGGTTGGGTTCCTACCAGGATCAGGAGGGTCAGCTGGAGTGTAAGTCTTGTCCTGAGGGAACTTCCACAGCCTACCTGCACTCCCGCAGCATCACTGAGTGCAAAGGTGTGTTTCTTGAACATGAAAACAATCTTCTGTCTTTGTATTTTTTAAAGATGAACATTCATTTGTTTTATTCATGTGGTCAGATGTAAATGAATACTGAAGGCACTGTATGTTGAAAGTTGAACTAATGTTAAGATATATTTCCTGTGTCTGTTTCCCATTGTTGTGATCGGTGTGCGTATGCAGGGCAGTGTAAACCCGGCAGTCACTCTCTGAACGGCTTGGAGATCTGTGAGTCATGCCCACTGGGTCACTTCCAGCCTGCTTTTGGTGCCAGAGAGTGTTTGGTCTGTCCCGATGAGACTTCTACAGTCACCAGAGGAGCTGTGGATGAGACAGAGTGTGGAGGTGATGCAGTTTAACAGTTCAAAGTTCACAACTTTAATATCGTACCAACTTAAATTATGTCAACTTTGACAAACCCTAATTATACTTGAGGGATTCATAATGCCAGTTAGGAAGAAACCAACATTTTACTGACTTCTAAGAAAAGTGCTTCTATTATTATTTTGCATTGAAGTTCAAATATAACACATTCCTGTCTGGAAGTGTTGATTGCCCTTGAAAATTGGCTGGATAAATCTGTAAAAATATATTTTAGATAAGAGTCTTTTATTTAGAATACATGAATAACTTCTAGAGTTTCAACATATTTTCCACCGAATTCATCATCTTTATAATATTTGGATTCATCCTAGCATTTCACCATCTTTATTTTCTTTCATTTCTTTTTTCTCTCCTTCAGTTCCCTGCACAGCCGGTCATTTCTCCCGAACCGGTCTGGTTCCTTGTTATCCATGTCCTAGAGATTACTACCAACCTGAACATGGCCGTTCTTACTGCCTCTCATGTCCTTTTTATGGAACCACGACGGTTATCGGTGCAACTACGATACAACACTGCTCCAGTAAGTGTGCCTGACTAGGAATATTAATTTACTTTTAATATAATCCACTAACAAACACTACAGAGTACATCGGAATAAACCCTGATTTGATCATTTTTCCTTTTCTTTGTTCTGATAGCCCAATATGAATGATGTCATAGAAAATTATATATACTTTTCAAATAATGATAACCATATGATTAGAAATTATTTTTTTCCCTGCAATGTTGATGCTTTGATACCTTCTTTGGCTCCTCTTTAGAGCAACTTTCTCTTCCCACTTCAGCCACTTTTGTGTGATGATATTTTATATCTAGATTACTTGTAATCTCTTACATATAAACTGTTGGAACAAGAAAAGTGAAAATTGTAAATACAAGAATTAGCCTGAGGAATTGTCCGTGTGTCTTAATACGTGTACACAGATGGAAAGAGCCACATCAACAGTTTTTTATACAGTAGTACTTTTTGACTAAATAAATATTCAGCTATCTCCCCAGCAAGAGCCTGACAGAACATCTTCATGGTCTGGTACCACAGCTTGTGTGTTCTGCAGACTCAGTAGGCTTTATGTACGGCACATTAGGAAGTTATCCACTTTAGACTGTTGCTGCTAACCTTGGTTCAGGACTGGATCGTATATTCTATGAGTTGGGTGAGAGACTGCAGAGAGAGCTGAATGACTCTGAGAACTGCTAAAACCACAACAGGTAGCAAAACATGGGACAGGTCAGGGCTGCATAATTAAACATGACTGAACTTCCTGAATAAAATGCGACAATGGGCCGCCACAATTAAATGAATGTATGGGTTGCTGTTAATATATCTGGCTGCCCTGCCCTGGTAATTCAGATGTAGTTTAACAGTTTTCTGACTTACTTTCCCTTTTGATGTTTGGCAACATTAAAACAAAGTGGATTCCATGTGACTTAAAAATGGACCAGCACTGATCTATTAAATGTCAGATTTACATTGACATCCAATGAAACTGAAAGTTCAGGGTTATTTTACAAAAAAGACTCTTTATAATGTTTCTAGCAAGTTTATCAGTGACGTGAATAAAACTTTTTAAAACTATCTTAAGGATATGTTTTTACACATCAAGCCCTAAATTACTATATAAAAATAGCATTCATAAGTCTTTCACTGTTCACTCAATCCCTTATTTCTCCACCTCTGACCGATAATACATGTAAAATAAAAGCCTTTTGAAAGGTTAAACATTGATTGTAAGCTGTAAATGATTGATTTCAGTTGTAGGTTATTGACTTTTTCCTAATGGTTATCTTGAAAATGATAACACGCTGGATTCTTTGGGAGTGTTTTATTTGCCCTTTTATTTAACCAGTGAGTTCACATTATGATACAAGATATTTTCCTCCAGGGAGTGCTTGTCAAGAGGACACCATGAGTCACGTAGCCAACAACTCAACATAAAAGTTTCATGACAAAAAAAAGACACAAGTAGTTTAAAAAGTAAGGGCCATGCTAAAACTATTTCTCCTCCAGTTAAAGACTGTAAAACAGCAAGTTTTCCTTTTGTTCACTTCTTAAAAGACACACAAATGTATGGGGCAAAATATTTCATCCAGTTTTAATTAATTTAACCCATTTTGACATGTTGCCGTGTGACTTACTTTAAACATCTATAGGACATGCCAAGTTCAGTCGGTAAAGGGGAAAATGAACTGCTTCTAAATCAGTCTGTCTTTTATCTGTGTGAAAACTGCTGTTGCTGCACATGTGCGGTGTCTGATCTGTATTGTGGCAGCTCATTTCGTTTGAAAACAGGATTACCATATTGGATTGGGGGAAATGGAAATAATATGGTTTTTATTGCTCTGAAGTAAAATGGAAATGAAAACCATAAAGCACTGCATGCTTGAAGTGTGGAAATGAACAGTGGTTAGAGATCATTTCCAGCAATAAATACGAAAACGGGCTTTTGTTCGGCTGGATCTTTTGTCTGCCAGTCTGGTGGCTAAGGGAATGATCCAGCCTTTGCTGACATTGTCTGTATTTTCTTTGGGTGTCACTGTCAGGTTTTGGCTCCAGCTTTCTTCCAAAGGAGGAAAGTGTAACTCCTGCTCCAGAAGTGGAGGCCAGTGAAAACTACCAAGCCAGCAGTCAGGTAAGTTTAATCTTTTTTAAACTTGAATTATTTATGATGTGTTGAAAATCCTCATTTATAGCCTTAAAACTTCCAAGATCTCAAACAAGAAACTTCTGTTACACATTATATATATCTTTATGAATAAATATTTATGGGAGTAGATTTTACTGAGCAAAGTGTGAGCTTGTAGTTTCGCTGTTCCTGCAGGTTTTCCATGAGTGTTTCCTGAATCCGTGTCAGAATAAGGGGACATGTGAGGAAGTTGGAGCCGGATATGTCTGTACCTGTGCACCCGGGTTCACAGGTAAAACATCTAAAATGTATTTATCCATTTATCATCTGTCAACAGCTGTAGTAAAGGAAATGGACTAAAACTTGCAAAAATAAGAATAAGTTAATTATTTGTTTTTATAGTGTGTTTCTTATCATTGTTATGAAGACCGTGCCAGACTGTAACACCCGATGTGTGTGTGTTTTCACGTCTGCCAGCAAACTTCCATCTTCACCATACTAACATTGTGTGAACAATAAATTCAGCCTCTGGTATTTCTCCCTCAGGTGCTAAGTGTGAGATCGACATCAATGAGTGTGACTCTGCTCCATGCCAGAACGGAGGCCTGTGTAAGGATGGGATGGGGGACTTCCAGTGTCAGTGCAAGCCTGGCTTTTTAGGTGAGAGAACTGTGAGGAAGCAAAGCTGTTGATTTGTTTAAAAAACAATGCCAGGTTTGCAGATTATTTTAGGGTTATTGATGGTTATCTCTCTTTGCCTGTGACTCAGGATCTCTCTGTGAGGCAGAGATAAATGAGTGCATCTCCTCCCCCTGCCTTAATGAAGGGGTGTGCTTGGACGAAGTCAACAGGTTCACCTGCAGTTGTGCTGCCGGATTCACAGGTTGGATAACGGATGATAACATAATTCAGGCATAGCGTTAATCTAATCAATTCTGTAATAAATTTCTAACCTCATTGTGACGTATTAACAGGATCCCGTTGTGAACTGGAAATTGACGAGTGCTTGTCCAACCCGTGTCTGAATGGAGGCGTCTGTGACGACTTGACAGGCAGCTACAGCTGCAACTGTGCTGTTGGATTCTCAGGGGAAAGCTGTGAAATCAACATCGATGAATGTTACAGCACTCCTTGTCTAAACGGAGGCTCATGCCTGGATGCTGTTAACAGTTTCAGGTATTAAAAAAGAGACTGTGATGAAAAGAAGCGGCTTAATACATTTAATGGCTCAAACACACAATCACACAAAGGAAAGGTAAATGTCGGTTTTTCAGACAATAAAAACCTTTTGTTCATCCCCGTTTCCTCTGTGTCTCAGGTGTCAGTGTGTGGAGGGTTACCGAGGCCGGCTGTGTGAGGTGGATGTGGACGAGTGTGACCCCAACCCCTGCGTGAACGGGGCCAGCTGCTTGGATGGTCTGGGGTCCTACACATGCCGCTGCCTCCCTGGGTTCAACGGAACCAGGTGTGAGACAGGTACTACTGTATAGGACAGATGACACGTCACCATGGCAACTCTAGAGGAGGAAAGCAGAAAAAGATGATTAATTAGTGGTGTTTTTCTGTTAAATGTTTGTAAATGGATACATTTATTGGCTGGCCCTATAATTTTTTGGCATATTATTGCATAATTGACTCTATTGTAGCTCACAGATTTGTGTTTGTGTGCGTGTGTGTGTGTGTGTGTGTGTGTGTGTGTGTGTGTGTCCGTCCTCTCAGAAATGTCTTCTGCCTTCAACCTGGACTTTGAGGTGTCCGGTATCCATGGTTATGTAATGATGGACGGATCGATGCCCGCGCTAACAGAAATTACCTGCACCTTCTGGATGAAGTCGACAGACACCACTAATTATGGCACGCCTGTCTCTTACGCAGTAGAGGGCAGTGACAACGCTTTCCTTCTAACAGACTACAACGGGTGAGTGATGCAGCAAGATCTGGAAAACAGTAAATCCTCAATCACATTGTTATCATTTTCACTGTATTATTTTTCTCTCTGGTCTGTCTTCTTGCCCAAAGGTGGGTAATGTATGTGAACGGTAAGGAGCGGATCACTGACTGCCCTGCAGTAAACACGGGTCAATGGTACCACATTGGTGTATCATGGAGGAACTGGGATGGCGACTGGAGGATCTACATTGATGGAAAGCCCTCAGATGGAGGCAAAGGCTTGTCAGTTGGCACCACCATCCCAGGTGTAGTGCTATCCTCGGCCTGGTCACCCTCCTGTCGAGAGAGATCTTTTTTCCCCCACTGAAACATTGAACGTCAACAATGATGAATAATGATTCAATAAAACATCATTTTTGATAAACAGGTTCTCCGGGGGTTCACGTTCTC
The DNA here is from genome assembly GCA_028567055.1 of Leptatherina wallacei. Taxonomy (NCBI): domain Eukaryota; kingdom Metazoa; phylum Chordata; class Actinopteri; order Atheriniformes; family Atherinidae; genus Leptatherina; species Leptatherina wallacei. The sequence continues at coordinate 13,367,256 of JAOXYM010000005.1, forward strand.
ACTGATGAGTTGTTAACCTCAGTGCACCCTGTGTTCTCCAGGTGGAGGGGCACTAGTACTAGGTCAGGACCAGGATCAGAGGGGGGAAGGCTTCAACCCCGTTGAATCTTTTGTGGGTTCCATCAGCCAACTCAACATCTGGGATCGAGTTCTCACGCCTCAACAGGTAACTCAGAAACTCTTGTGTTTGTACCACTGAGGTTCTGTTTTAACTCATTAATTGAGGTATTCATAGATTGAGTCAATGATGTTTCTCAGTCCAAGAAAAATACTTTTAAAGAGCCCTTTGTCTTTGACTCTATAGAATTGAATCTGTCATATTTATATAAATGTACATATTTCTTTCATTTAGCCAGCTGAATTCTACTTTTTCTGGTCGTACTATAGATAAAGGTCCTGGCCAGCAGCTGTCCAGCCTCACATGTGACCCACAGAGGGAACGTTCTCGCCTGGCCTGACTTTCTCAATGGGGTGGTGGGCCGAGTAAAAGTAAACTCAAACAGCATTTTCTGTGCTGGTAAGAGAGTTTTGCATTTTACAAACTATATTCCAGCTTGTTTTAGCTTTTCACAAATATAATGTTATACAGAAATCTAAGCTTTTCAGTTTTCATCCATCTGCAACAGCAGCATGGCTTCTCAAATTTGTACGTTTTTATACAGCTATTTTATCTTTTTCCAGACTGCCCCAAGCTGGAGAATGTTGTTCCCCACCTGCACATCTCCACTGTGGAGGTGAGCCCTGGCGCACAGGTGCAGATGTCCTGTGATCCTGGTTTCTACCTTGTGGGTGAGCCAGTTCTGCAGTGCCAAAATAAAGGAGAGTGGAGCCACCCTCTGCCGAGCTGTGAACGTAAGGCCCAGATGAGAACAGTTTGAATTTCATTGCAAAAAAATCAGTATTCATGTTTTTTTTCCCACTTGTTTTGGTTTATTTGTTCTATAAGTGAGGCTGTCAGGGAAATGGGAAGGGAGAAATTAACTGGAATGGGTTGAGGAATCTTAAGTTGTATCAATAAACTTCTCTGCCAATTCTTTTGCAATTGATTGGTAATAAGGACAATTACTGTTAGGACCTGATTTAAGAAAAATGGCCACCTCAAACAAACAGTTCCTAAGTGAATTCTCCTTAACCTAAACATTGTATCATGTGAGCATTTTAACTTCTGAAAACCTAAAACAACCTCTTCCAAACTAAACTTGTTGTGCTAAGTCTCACTTTTCTATGGAGTAGTATGGATTGATGTGTTTAAACCTGAAAGCTGCTCTTTATTTGTTTATCCACAACCCAAAAATATAAAAAAATGTTTCTATTCCCAAGACAGGAAGTTCTGGGGAAATTAGGAAGTTTGCATTTAATATGACAGGAAGTTAAATTGGCCAGAACTGGTTAGGGAAAAAGTGGCTGAGGGTGGGAAACAGAGTCATATTATGACACCAATTGGCTTTTTATTCTTCACTCCTGATGTGAGGCTATCCTGTACAAAACCATTGCAAAATGTGCTTATTTTCTACTTCTAGGAGGATATTTTTTTCATCATTTATGAATGTTTCATGTTTTGGGTATTAAATGGTTATGAGCAATATTCTTCTGTGTGTTACAGGAGTGTCATGCGGACCTCCATATCCTCTGGAGAACGGCTTGTTCCAGGGGACAGATTTCCTTGCTGGCAGCTCTGTGGTCTATCAGTGTAATGCTGGCTTTTACCTGCTGGGAGACACCAAGGTGCACTGCAGCAACAGTGGCAAGTGGGGAGGACATCCACCTGCTTGTCTGGGTACATAGATTGATAAAACTTAAACATAATCATTGGATAAGTGGAAAATTGCAGCATATCAGAGTTGCATTTTGACTGTGGCTGTGTTCAGATGTGGACGAGTGTGCTCTGGGATCTGACTGTGATGGTCACGCCAGCTGTCAGAACACAGATGGCTCCTACACCTGCACCTGTATTCACCCTTACACTGGAGATGGCAAAAACTGCACAGGTAACATGACTCTGTATCAGTTCTTGCAAACAAATATAATTAATTATCAGTAAATGTAGATGATACAAACAGCAGATGATGAGACAACTGAGTATTACTCCTTGCTTGTGTGTGTGTTTTTGTATGTGTGTTCAGAGCCAGTAAAGTGCCAGAACCCTGGGTCTCCAGAGTTCGGTTACAGAGAAAACAGCAATTTTCTGATGGGCAGTGAGGTTGCGTTTGGCTGTGATGACGGCTACGAGCTGATTGGCTCATCGCGACTCCACTGCTTGGATTCAGGAACCTGGAACGATTCTGTCCCGTACTGTAGAGGTGAGACGTTGGATTATTCATGCCATCATCACAGTGCAGTAGTAAAGAACTGACTATGTATGTATGTACTAAATATTAGCATTTGAAATGGTTTGTGTCTTGCTCATCTGAAGTCAGCCGGGGTCATATTAAATGCAAACTTTATGTTTCTAATGTTTCTAACTCAGTTTAATAGTACAGGATAAACAAAATAAACTCCAACTTGTTCACATTTTCAATTTAAACTTATGTTGTATAATACATCATTGGTTAGATCCCAGATTCTTGAGATATGGGATCGCCACTGGCTCCAGAATCTCTTTCCAATATGTCTGTCCTTTAGATGCCAAACAAGTGCAAGTCATACATTTGTAACCGATACACACCTGGCAGCACTTGAATCTCAAAACGAGTGAATACCAACAAGGTATTTTGGCACATTTTTGGAAGCACTACCCTTACATCTAGCTGTGTTGCTTATTTCACAGGCACACAGTCTTAACAAGTTTTAACACAATGTAAAGTTGACAAACCAAGCAACAATGTATAATACAATACCAATCTGTATTATTAAAGAGGAGAAAAAATCGACCAAAGACAAAATTCCTTACTTTTTGTGCTAAGTTTAGTTTATTTCCATGCACTTGTACCACAAGAGGGGAGTATTTTCTTTCTGTGAATAAATGGGGAATGCAGCTTCCAGTAATTGCACTATTTCCCCTGGCTTCAGAACTACAGCGAATAGTTGTTAGAGGAAATAATGGATTATTCTTTTAACACCAATTTATAATCTTAGTTTCTGTCTTTATAATAAACTAATATTCTTGCAAACACAATTTAAGCAGAAGATTTTTGCATCAGAGGTAAATATTCTATAGTAACACTTGGAAGTGAGTCCTGCATGGCTCAAAGTGTAGGATAAAGGCTTTTACTGTCAAATAAGTTTTCATCTTCAGATTGTTTTATACATAGGTGCTTTTTGTGGCTTCAAAACCTGATCCACATATATTCAAAATATGTAAAGTGCTCACATCTCCAGCTGCTTTTTTTCTACATAAAACCACAAGAAGAGGAAATGTTCTGGCACATTCTTTTTATATTTCATGTTTTTGTTTTATTTGATAGAATGTGAGCTGCAGATTACTGATTGACTGCAGCAAACACATACAAAAACATGTTGTCTTTTTGTACGTGCATACAAATGAAAATAGTATACACACATATACAAATGCAAATCGACACAAGTACCCTGTAAACAACCTCATGTTATGCCTTGTGCCTGACAAACAGTGTTGTACATGTACAGCTGTCTTTTTGTTTTCTACTGTGCAAAGAGCTTAAAGGCCTGACCACAGCGCCTCCATTTTGGCTTTAAGCCACATATTTCATCATAGAGGAAGAGGAACTGATTTACTCAGCACTGCAGATTGTGCTAGTCTGTTGCATTCATCCCACATTAGCTGTTGGTTGTCATACTGTATGTGAAATTATTATAGCAGAAGGAAATTCTGTACAGTGTAATGAATGTCATAAGATGTACATAAACTCTTGACCTATGTTAAGGTGCATAAACCAAAGCATATTTTGACTGTTTTTTTTTTGTATAACAGGCAGCAATAACAAAAATGAAAGCATTTTTTGCTCTCCACTTGTGTCATTGGGTTTAATATATTGTTGTAGCACTGGAATTTTCTCTGTGTCCATGAGGTGGAAAATCTCAACATTTCATCTGATTTGCTGGTTGTTGTATTTTATTATGCTGTTGGAAGACAATAATAGGAACAATCTATTTTAAATACGTCCTACTGCCTATTTAAAAGTGAACAGATATGGGAGACCGTCATGATTTTCTGTTAAAGTTTAGAAACACTTCCAAAGAGGAAAGATTATCTCTACCTTCACTTCAAGATATGGAACTAAAATCTTTATAACTTTGTTACATCTAATATTATACAACTCACCTCTTTCATTATATTTATAAAAACTATTGAGGGGCATAAATGCTTGAAGAAGTCTTTAGAAAGCCAAAACCTAATTTAGGTTTTTTACATATGCAGAGGTTAATTTTCTATAAGTGTAACTACTGTGACATCAAGTAATATTAAGGTTTCAGTGAGATATTAAAATGATAGAAAGCCACAGTTGCTCATAACCTTGTTATTGTTGCACACTAGCCCTCTACTGCCCGGCACCAGCTGTTCCAGAGAACTCCATCATGAAGGGAAGCAACTTCACCTATGGAAGCAAGGTGACTTTCAGGTATCATTTGCGTCCCCCACAATAACACAGTGTCATTGTGACAGAAATATGTTAAAAACCTGAAAAAATAATTGCTGTTTGGTGCTCCTCAGCTGTAAGAAGGGCTTCCTGCCTCAGATACCCTATGACTTCCAGTGTCTCGTCAGTCTGAGATGGAGCGGGATGCCACCTACCTGTTACCCGTTGACCTGCGGGGGGCCTCCAACTGTGCAACACGCAGACTACATCTTTGAGACAAACACATATCTGTCCGCTGTTAAATACACTTGCACAGAGGGATACAGGTATGGACAAATTACCTTCTGATGGTGTTTTGTCATTTCATTTATCAAATATTAATGTTTCTCATTGGCTGTTGAATAGGTTTTGGGGACTTCTAAGTAAAATGAAATGCATTAATATACTCTTATTATATATAAGCCAAATTTTGACTTAACAGAGTTGAATTAGCAAATAATCAGTTTTGTCCTCTTCTCATCTTCTGTGAATTTGATACTACACCAGTGTGAATGTCTACACTAAATAGTATTTTGTTGTGAAGACCACAGGGCTCCATGAAAGTGATTTGTGAAGCGACAGGTGAGTGGAGCCGGCCTGTCCCTCGCTGTGTGAGCATCCTCTGCACCGAGCCACCAGCACTAAAAGATGCTGTGATTGTAGGAGAGAACTATGAAGTGGGAAACAAGGTGCAATATGTCTGCAAAGAAGGGTAAATATGGATTCAAATCTACTCATTAAAACTTACATTTGTGTGGTTAGACAATTAAGAAAATCATGAATGTGTTTGCAAACTGTTTTGTGAATGTTTGCTCATCTTTACATGCAGTTACACTCTGATTGGCCCAGAGACCAGAGAATGTCTACCAAATGGCCAGTGGAGCGAAGGCTTTCTCCAGTGTGCCCCTCGCTCCTGTGGGCCGCCGCCTGCCATCGACCATGCTGTGCCCCACGAGACCCACATGCTGTACGGAGACACTGCCAGCTACTACTGCACAGACGGATACACTGCCGGCAACAACTCCAAGATGATTTGTAATGCTCAGGGTGTGTGGGTACCCCCTGATGGCATGGAGGCTCCTCGATGCATAGCAAATTTCTGCCTACGTCCGCTTGACCTACCACACGCAATTTTAGATTCCATCAATAAACCCAAATATGCCAGTAACACTGAAGTGAGCTATAAATGTGAAGAAGGCTTCATGCTCAACACCACAGCCACGCTCAGATGCCTGATGGGAGGCACGTGGGAGCCTTCGCCGTTCGATATTGGCTGTGTCCCAGTGAGGTGCTCCAAGCCTGAGGGCATTAATCGGGGCTATGTGAGAGGAACAAACTATAATTTTGGAGCTGTGATAGCGTACAGCTGCGAGACTGGCTTCCTGATCCAAGGGGAGAAGAGGAGGATCTGCAAGGCTAATGGAGAGTGGGGAGGAATTCTGCCAACATGTGTTCCTGTGACTTGCTCTTCCGCTCCATCACTCAAGAATGGATACATTAAGGTTAGCCCCCAAAGACAAAATGTGTACTTTAACCCTTATATGTACTTTTATGTGTTATATGTGTCCCCATTTTGTGCCTCTTTAGGTCAGAAGTCGATTCACTTTTAACAACAAGGTGATATATGCCTGTAATAAAGGCTACACACTGGTTGGTCAACCAGACAGAGTTTGTCAAGCCAACCGGCAGTGGTCCAATAATAACCCTCCAACCTGTGTCCTTTTGACGTGTGATGCTCCACCTGACATCAGTCATGGACACTTCAAGGGCTCTGAGTTCCAGGTGGGCCGCAGGGTACAATATGTCTGCGATGAGGGTTACGAGCTGGCCAGCGATGCTATCTGGACTTGTCTTGACAACGGAAAGTGGGATAAGATGCGGACTCCGCGATGCTCTCCTGTCAAGTGTCCGGAGCCACCGCTGGAGGAGAACCATCTGGTCCTGAAGGGCCTGGACTCTGAGTCTGGAACAATGGAGTTATCCTGTGAGGATGGATATGTCCTAGAGGGAGCTCAGATTCTTGGCTGCACTCTATCTCAGAAGTGGAATGACACTTTTCCTGTGTGTAAACAAGTGTTTTGTGGACCACCGCCCCAACTATCGTTTGGTCGCCCTTCAGCAGTCTCCCCCCAATTCTCTTTCAGCTCTGTGGTGACCTACACATGCATGAATGGATTTACTTTTAGGAAAGAAGATTCGGTGTCCTGTCTAGCCAGCGGGGAGTGGACTACTCCTTACCCAGAATGCATCCCAGTTGATTGTCCTCAGCCTGTAGAGATTTCAAATGGGATTGTTGATGTCCAGGGTCTGATGTACCTCAGTAAAGCTCTGTATAGTTGCAAGACTGGATATAATTTAGTGGGCAACTCTACTGTCCTGTGTGGGGAGAAGGGACTTTGGATTGGTGGGGTGCCATCTTGCCGTCCAATCGAATGCTCCATTCCTAAACAGATAGCCAGTGGGAAAGTGGTTTATAGAAAACTCCAGTTTGGTCACAGTGCCACCTACTCCTGTCGCCGTGGTTACCGCCTCCAAGGTCAAGAGACTCTGAAGTGCCAGGCCAATGGGGAATGGGACTCAGCACCACCTTCCTGTGTGCAGATATCTTGCACTCCACCCCAACCAATTGAAAATGGTTTTGTGGAGGGCCAAGATCACAGCTTTGGTGTTACTATTTTCTACAGCTGCTTTCCAGGCTTCCAGCTCGTGGGTCAGGACCATCTAACCTGTGAGGAGTTTGGTTGGTCTAGCTCTGTTCCTGTGTGCGTGCCCTCAGACTGCGGCCTGCCTCCTCACATTGACTTTGGAGACTATGTCAGGGTGGCAGAAGGAAGATCTGAAGATACTGTAACAGCAGCAGCTATGGATTTGAACTTCCTACATGGGACACTGATTGAGTACCGTTGCCACAAAGGTTACGACATCACCAGCCACACCAGGTTGGTGTGTCAGGAGGACGGTGGATGGAACGGGACAGCCCCATCATGTGTCCCTGCAGAGTGTGAATCACCACCCAGTCCGGAGCATGGCTCTGTGAATGTGACTGATGCCTCTCTAGGCAGTATAGTCAGGTATTTTTGTGAGGAGGGATATGTGCTGGAGGGGGAGCCTTTGAGGCACTGTGTGTCAGGCCAGCTGTGGACTAGTGATGCCCCAGTATGTCGACCTGTGTCCTGTGGTGATCCAGGTCCTATCGCTAATGGCACCGTTCATGGAGGGGATTTTGTTTATCTTGAGATTTTGCACTTTGAGTGTGATCTTGGATTTGTCCTAAAGGGTAGTGACACTATCGCCTGCCAGGCAGATGGAAAGTGGAATGGGCTGAAGCCCTACTGTGAGCCAGTGTCCTGTGGTCCTCCAAAAGTCCCCAATGACATTACCTTTGAAGGCAATGACTACAACTATAATAGTGAAATTGAACTGAGCTGTAAGCTTGGTTTCATCTTAAAAGGGAAGTCTACAAGTGTTTGCCAGGCTGATGGCAGCTGGAGCCATGAGTCTCCTTCCTGTGTACCAGCCCGCTGTGGAAAACCCTCTCCAATACCCCACGGGCATGTGTTAGGGTCAGAGTTTGGCTACAGCAGTAAAGTAAAGTATGAATGTGATGAAGGATACAAGCTTAATGGAGATCCCACACTTGTTTGTCAGTCAGACGGACTTTGGAATCAACTACCACCTCGCTGTGACATCATCAGCTGTGACCCACCTGAGGACATCAGTCACGGCTTCCTGAATGGCTCCAGCTTCAAATATGAGGATGTGGTGGAGTACGTCTGCTTCGATGGTTATGAGGTGGTGGGGGATCCCATCCTGCAGTGCAGTGCTCAGGGCGTCTGGGTGGGCTCTGTGCCCCAGTGCCAGCCCTGCGTCTGCATCCCACCTGAAGTGAAATTTGGGGTAGTTCTTGGTAATGACTATGCTTGTGGGGACAGCGTGCACTTCCAATGTGATGAGGGCTACAAGCTGTTAGGTCCTTCTCAAGCAGTATGTGAGAAAGGAGGGGTGTGGAGCCCTGGGGTGCCTGTGTGTAGCCGTGGGAGGTGCAATGTCGCCCCGCCTATGGTTTCTAACGCCATCTTGCAGGGCAGTTTTACCATCTTCCCAGACACAGCTATATACAGGTGTCGGCCTGGCTACAAGTTAAAAGGGTCCCCACACATCTCATGTGGAAGAGATGGCAGATGGGAGGAACCCAGGATCAACTGTGAGCCTGTGAACTGTGGACAACCACCTTCAGTAGCTCATGCTCAGGTGGTGGGGAACATCTTCACCTTCCCAAACCAGATCACATACAGGTAAATAGTAAATACCCTAATTACTTCAATAAAAGCCATACATTACAAATTTTTTATGCGAAAACTCAATAATGTTTACTTGCTCGTGAATTTATTTATTTATTTTTTTTAAATCTATCTCTATAAGTAGCACTAATTTCTGTTTAAAATCTTTTTAACCAAATCTGTCTGTTTTTAGCTATTAATGATTGATATCTAAGAGTATATGCTTGCAATAAATGCCTCTTACTCCCCAGGTGTGAGGATGGTTACAAACTAGCCACGCAGACAGCTTCTCTGTCCTGCCAGAGTGACGGCACCTGGTCCAAACACAGCATTCAGTGTCACCCAAGCCCCTGCCTGCTACCCACCAACGTCTCCATTGCCCATCTGGTGATCAGCGGGAAGGAGTTCACTCCTGTTGGGGGTACAATTACCCTATCGTGCCCTCCTGGTTTCTACCTGCAGGGATCAGCACTAGCAGAGTGTCAGGTAGGACAAAATGATGGCTAAATGTCCCTTAAAAACCAAGAGAAAATCTAAAACAGTATCTATTTTGAGCATAAGTGACTGTATAGGCCTTGTATAGGTCCCAGCAGGACCTGGAAAAACTAGTCCATGCTTTCATCTTTAGTCGGCTTGATTATTGTAACAGCATCTTTACAG
>JAOXYM010000005.1:13376830-13397290 GCA_028567055.1 Leptatherina wallacei
CGATTTTAGATTATTATTATTTATTTCTATTTTTTCTCTTCTGTTTTAATGTACTTTTCTGTAATGTAAAGCACCTTAAATTGTCCTGTACATGAAATGTGCTCTATAAATAAATTTGCCTTGCCTTGCCTTGCCTTAAATGGTTAACTGCTGCAAACCTACTTAATTTTCTAATGAAGGATCTCAAACATACCAAGAACATGTCATAAAATGCTGCTTTAAAGCAACACTACTGAACCTTGGCAGATTTTCACACATTGGCGCTCCCTAACAGCAATTTCAGCATCTGTCTTGCATCCTGTCTCTTCTCTGAGCTCTCTCCAACCAGTGAAAGTCAGTCCAAGGTTGACTCTTTTCTTATCTCTTGCTCTGTCACTTTCTATTTATTTTCCCTGTTTACTCCGATAATGCCTTCTAAGGTTCCTTGTGCGCTATTAAAGTCATTATGTTGATATCCAGTTACTGGCGCGTGATGCGGTGCTGTAAAGCAAAGCACAGCTGTAACGTGATGCTCCAGGCTTGTAATAAAAGTTTCTAAGTGCGCTTTTTCACTCTCGGGATACTGCAGGGCAACAACGGCTCCAGGAATGTGAATAATGAACATTAGTGTGACATCAAAACAAGTCAGAAGCAGAGTTTTACAGTCAAAAAGTTTTGTAGGGTTACTTTAAATGATTTCAGTTTTTGAGCTGTGGATCCTGATGAGAACTTCACAGAAGTGCGCACATCTGTTTGCTGATGGAACACAACTCCTTATCATTGTAGTAAATTATTTCACTATTATGGGTTCTCTCATGACCCATGAAGAATTATTAGCTGTTAGTAATGTAACATGTTTTTTTATGTGTTGATAAGGTGGGTGGAAGCTGGGCTCCAAGCATTTCGACAGTTTCCTGCGAGATGGTGGTATGTGAGAAGCCTCCTCCCCTTCTTCATGGTGTCACTGAGGGCGACAACTACAACTATGGAGACTTTGTTCTGTACTCCTGTCTGCCTGGGTTTGAAATAAAGGTGCAGTTTTTTTTTCTTGACTTTAGTAACTTACACCTGGAAAATACAATATAATGAATGAACTCAACATATATGAAAAGAAGATTGACAAAGATTGCAACACCAAGCTATGATTGGAAGTTATTTAAATCTTATATTTACTTTATATTGTAACATGTGAATTATGTTGGACAGTGCCTCTGAATATGTTGCCTTGGTCCCATATTTCTAATAAAGCGCTCCTTCCCTGCGCTGTACCTTTAAGCAGCATGCAGCCCATACAAGCAGATTACCAGAAGTCACATGGTTTCACATCAGTAGTGAATGAGAGTGTATAGTTACAAAGCCATTAAAAAGAGCTGAGTCACTCTTCCTGAAAGACTTATATCTGATGACCTCGGCCAGCTTGAATTCTTACTACATTGAGGCCCTTTGAATGCACACAGACGACAAGCTTAAAACTTTAATTACACTTAGTATGGCTTAAAACAAACAAACAAACAAAAAGAAAGCAAGTTTATTTTATTCAATATGCAGGAAAAAATCTATCTCCTAGACATTATCTGTATCCTGTTTCATGCTGCAGTGCAGATCAATACAGGATGTGCTTAGCTCATCGATTGCTTTTCTTGCGTTTTTATCTCAGGGAGACTCTGTCCAGACCTGCCAGGGAGACAAAACATGGAGTGGCACACAGCCAGTGTGTGTTTGTAAGTTTGTGTCCTGTTGGCCATGACAGCATCAATAACATTAGCATGTTATGAATCTTGATTAAAAAAACACATTGTTATTAAGGATGGAAATGCACCACAGAAAAGTTTCCAAAAACATATGTTAGTCATGACAGTCACAAAAGAGCACGCATTGAATGACTGAGTGAAACGTTTAGAAAATCTTGGAAACATTCACACACACTTTTTTATTCCATAATAACACCTATCAAAATGAAAGTTATCTGTCTGATTTATGTTGCAAAGATATCTGCAAAGGAGGAAAAATGTCAAACCTCATAATGAAGTGAAGTGGCCTACAGTGGACTATAGAAGCATTTTCACTCACCTTGGCTCAATTGTATCTGAGTTTATTGGAAAAGGCTAAGATACAAAAAAAAAATATTGCTGTCATACAAGTTATTGCAGAGTATACACAGAAATGTTCTGACCACACCTTTGAAATTTTTTCACACTTATTCACAGCTTCCTCTGCAAACTCCTGCGGGCCTCCACCCATAGTAAAAAATGCACAGCTCACAGGAGAGACTTATCTTCACAATGTCAGTTATATGTGCAACGATGGACTGCAGCTTGTCGGCCCAAGTATTCTCACCTGTCTGGCTAATGGCACGTGGAGCCTGCCAACACCTACATGTGAAGGTATGAAGGACAAACTGTTGACTGAATGAAAGATAGAAGTTGTTAGTTTACTCTTTCTGCATCACAAGTATAACCTCCATCACCGTCTGTCTTGTCAGTGGCCAGAGGCTGCGACAGCCTGAAACAGGTGCTGCATGGTAAAGTGCTAGAGCACAACCTGAACGCTGGCCATGCTCTGGAGTTTCAGTGTGATAAAGGCTACAGGCTGGTGGGAGATCAACTGGTGGTGTGTATGGGGGGCAACACCTGGAGCTCCACTTTCCCCACCTGCCAACGTGAGAAATCTTTGCCTCTAACACACACATACACACACATAAAGCACAATCTGAGAGGACATATATATATATTTTCTCATTTACTTTTTTTATTTTTTGTTTCATTGCCCCCTTATTAGCCTGTCGAAACTTTGGCAACAGCCTAAAGATTTCTCAGACGTTTCCACTATATTGCAAAACACCCCATCTCAACATTTTTTCCATTAGTGGGTTTCATAATAAGTTTCCCAACACTGATTGTGGCAATTTGTCATCTCTCCCTCCCTAATAGCTTCTGTTGGAATTCACTGGAATAACAAGATTTCTGTGCCAAATGTCAGAATATCTGTCAAAACTAAACCAATTCATAATGTTTTCATCTGATTATTCCATGTAAAAAAGAATCAGAGCATATTAAGAATGACTCACTCGTACATTCAGACAGTTTAATCGTTAATCAGGAAGTTGTGGAACAGACTATTAACTTTTGAGAAATAATTACAAGTTCAAATCATTTCACAAGCAAATATTTTCAAGCTTCAGTCCTTCAGATGTTCAGATTTGCTGCTGTTCTAAGAGCATCTACGAAACTATGTTTGAGGGAATACAGTTTGTCAACGGGATGAATGCTTGAGAAATGAATCCACGGTTTCTGTCCCTCACAGCAAAGTCTTGCCCACCTCCTCCAGGCTGGAGGGTGGAAAGTAGTGGAAGCAGACCCCAGCAGGATTTTCACGTTGGACAGTCAGTGCGTGTTTCCTGCCCGAAAGGGCAGCAGATGAAAGGTAGCGGCACCATCACCTGCAGGCCAGACCAGACCTGGAGCCCATTCAGCTCTGTGTGTGAAAGTAGGTGCCATCTTTACAAAAGATAATGTTGCACATTAAATCCCAAAAAAATAAAATATTTGATCAAATTTAATGGGCTACTTCTAGGATATCCATGAGACTGAAGAATTTGATCATCTTATGTCATTTTTTAGTTCTTCCTGTGAAAATAGCAAACACACAATAGAAAATAAAAGGGGCATCATTTAAAGTAGATACAGTTTATATAATTAACTTTTAATAAAACGCCTAGCTGTAGTACATACAGAAAAAAATATTTCACTAACAAACCCATTACTGGTAAAGCCTGACCACTCTGTCTTCCAATCATTAGTATTTCCACTGATTTATTTTCATTTGTTGGTATATTGCCTCTCAAGGAAATGTCATTATCAATAAAAATGTGTGCTGTGTGTTTTATTTTTGTTAGTTCATATTAATTAAAAATCTTAGCTTTATTATTCCTGTTGTCTAAAATGGTAAAGTTTAACTGCACAGTACACAGTTTTGCTCCAGTGTTTCATTATATTTCTATAGTTTCTAGGTTAAATATTTTTTCCCCACTGAATTATTAGTTGGAGTGTTGCTTTTTTTTAAATTGAGTTTAGGTCCATGTCGTGATTTTCTCACATCTGAAGTGATCAGTTTTTTTTTAAATAAAAAGTTCTGTAAAGATTATGAAAGAATGACTTTAATAATGTGAAAATCAAGTAAACCACTGTGCACACCTCTGCATGTTCTCCTCATCTTGCACCAGATGCTTTGCACACTTGCATAGCTGTTGGCTTAAATCTATTCGCTTGCGCATCATCCCTCTTTGTTGTTTGTTGCTCAGTGAGCTTTAATCAAAACAAAAGAAGCTGCATCAAACACTGCGCTTGTGTCCTGTATGCTGAAATAATTACAGGCACCTCTGCAGCTTCTATAGCAACCTTTGTCTGCTGTACTTTGATGTGTCTTAAGTGCAGTTGTACTGAATATCCAACACGATAGTGTTGATGTTGCTATGTTTCGCTGCATGTATTTGCATGTTGTTAAGTCTCCTATATGCATGTTTATTAGCATCCCTGTCGTCTAAGGGGACATTTCATCCAGTTGAAACCACTGCACACAACTGATCCGGCACCTTTTGTATATGTTGCATGAAAATCACTGTCTGGGGTAACGAGAGATGAAGAACACACATTTGATGTCATGTAATCATCACAGACTCATCTGTTGTCAGTTTTAATGTTGTATTTTCGTTCACTCATATGTAAATAACTGAACCAACAACACGTCAATGGAGCTCTGTCAGCTTCTAATGCTGTTTATTTTGTTTTGTTCTGTAAATGTTGGCCAGAGTTGTCTCCCAACATGTTGATGCATGAGTGGGAAATCCCTAAATCAAAGGAGAAGAACCATTAGTTGAAATAACATCTCTGACAGCCTCCATTATATTTAAAATTACAAATGATTATTTCACTATTTAAGCTGTTTTTGTAGACGGACTAACTCTAAATGAGGAGGAAAAAAAAAAGGTTTAGTGAGTAACTCGTGGGTCGCTCCATCTGGGCTGTTGTGCAGGGGTTTCCTGTGGCCCCCCCCTCCATGTGGCCAACGGGGTGGTGCGGGGGGCAGTGTTCCAGTTCGGGGACGTGGCTGTGTATTCGTGTTTTAGCGGCTACATCATGGAGGGTGTTGGAAGGAGCAGGTGTCAGGAGAACGGCACCTGGACGCCACCTCCCACATGCAGAGGTAGAAGGGAGTCTCCTCCTCTCTGAGGACACTTCCTGCTTCAGCTGACTGTCTCTTCTGCACAAAGCATCATGCTGCTTTACTGCTTTTTAACTCCTTTCTAAACCGCTGCCCATATCCAGCACTCTCTTTATTTTCCAAACAGCATGGATGTTTCTTTGCCTAATCTCTTGGACATCCAGTGGGTTAGCACTGCCTGCATGTGTATGATGTATAGAATAGGTTATTTCCCAAATTTTGTGGTATTTCTTGTTAAGGCGGGGGTTATATGATTCAGGAAGTTATCCTAAAAAGCGGCCTTTCTCCTTTGCTGTTTAGACGCTGTGTGCTGATATATCACCATAAAATTCTTATCTAATATTTTTCTGTAGCCTGGATCCAGCAAAAACCCCTTCAAACATGTAAGAAACAAACACCTCCTGTGCTTATGATTTTCAATAAGTTTACATGAGAACATGCGTAGCCAAACTGCAGAGTATTGTGATTTACCGACATTTAACAAAGAAAAAAACATATTTGAGCATAATGAAAGATGTAATGAGGTTTGTGTTATATTCTGTATATTCTGTGTAAAGCCGACACTCTCTTTGATAAACCTCAATCCTAAAAATTATTAAAATCAATACATTACCTGGGAAATTTGGTTTGAAAACCAAGCTAAAATTTTGCTAAGAGGTCACTTTAACTTTGATGAAAAGGGTCATTTATCAAACATATGACTAAATTTGCTCTTTTGAATTAATTCTAAATGAATAAATAACAATGTATGTTCATGTGCTGTCATTAGAAGCTATTGGCATCTGTGTTTATTTGACCAACCTGCAGACAGCCAACAAACCATATAATCAAGTCTGTGTTTGAGTTTCACACGAGAAGAAAGCGAAAAGCCATCGCCGGCCCCGTGCAACATGAAATTCAAATAGTCAATTTAAATGTTTTACACAAGGGCTGGGTCCAGGCTTTCCTCAGACACTGCTGAGTTTGTTTCTTTTCTGTCTGCACTATTACATCATCTCGGTGTTACTGAGAACGTTAATGTGCTGCATGTTTGTGTGCATGAGGTTACATGGCCCAGAGCTGCACCAGATGTCCTGGAGACTGTGGCGGAGATGTAACATGAAACTCATGACAGCAGATTCCTTATTTTACTGGGAAGGCAGTTCACTGACTAACTCCCATTCTGTGTGAATACACCAAATTTAACCCAATACTCTTGTGTACGTGTGTGTCTGCTACCGTAGCGGTGTGCTGGCTGCATTGTCAGAACGGAGGTGTGTGTCAACGGCCCAACACTTGCGCCTGCCCAGAAGGCTGGATGGGCCGACTCTGTGAGGAGCGTAAGTATTTGAAACATTGAATATCTTTGTTGACACAGTGTCTCAACATGAACACCCACAACATGATTCTTACAACCCAAACAAACGAAAAAGAATGATTAATTTAATCCAGGAATCCAGCTGGCTTGCTGAGCAGGTTTTTAGCAGATAATGGGGCACAAAGAGAGTCTGGGCGGATGGACTAAATGTTGCTCACAGCTGAGAAAATGAGTCATTGTGATTTTATCTGCTTAGCTCAGTGTGTGCGGCAGGAAGTATAATAGTTGATTGTACTCCCTAAAAACTCTTTAATTTGATACAAAATATCAAATCCTGAAAGTGAAATTTAATTGTTTAAAAGTTTGGTGTTAATTTTGGATTTAAAAGTTTGAAGAGGGGCAATTAAAGACTGGGAACATTGTGTTTTACTATAAAAGCCCCTGATGGACGTTGAACAACTAATTAGGTTAGTAAAACATCAACTACTCTGTAATATGACTGGATATTAACGTCTCAAAGAGGCTTTGAAGATCTCATCTACTAAACATAGGATTAAAAGATTCAGAGAGAAATCTCTGTAGGCTATACAAGATGCAGAGCTGAAAATCCATAGTTGTGGTTTTCAGGCATTAAAAAGAAACCTGATTCTGCAGTGGAAATCACTGCATGGACTCTGGAACTCAACTACCCAAAGAAATACCCAACAGCCAAACGCTTAAAACCAGTTACCATCACTGCCTATCTTGTTATCTACAACGGAAAGATCTGCTGGGAAAACCTGCACCCTGGCTTTAAAACCGCAGCAACGGATTTCCAGGTGATTCAACACCGTAGTAAATGTGTTTGGAAATGAATCCACACTTGTTCGGAAGACAACTTGCTTAAATTGCAGATTTGTGCTGGTTTTCATTGAGTAGATTTTGCTTTACAAATGCGCACAAAGAATTCAGACTTTGAGAAGACGTACATTTCCAGCTCTGTGAGTCGGAGTGTTATTCAAATATCTCACAAGTATTAGAGTCAAATGTTAGCATCCTGACAGAAACAAAGATGGTGGACACATTATAGAAATACTGAATTATTTGCAACTGTTATCTCATGTAAATATAGTATACGTTAGGGTTGCCCATGAATGTACTCATTAAAATATATTAACTGGATAGGATCATTTTAATTATAAAAAAAAAGATACTAATTTTGATCGAAACTGATTGAAGCTGTTAAATAAAATCTTTTAAAATGATGTCTTGTCTGCAGTCACAAGTGTCTTGATTTGATCTCAGCAAAGAGACGTAACTCTTGCTGTTATTTGACGTTCTGTTTTTACTCGTCTCTCCTTTGATAACAGCGATCTGCATCCTGCCGTGCCTGAACGGTGGGCGCTGCGTGGCTCCCTACCAGTGCGAGTGTCCCACCGGGTGGACTGGCACACGCTGTCACACTGGTGAGTTCATGTGTATAGGTCTGATGGCTTATGTGTGTATCATTTAATGTTTCACTTTATTAGTTTAATTTTCATGCAGCATCCAATGATAAGTATCAGTATTTTCTAATAATGAGAAAACAAGTAGTAGCCAAGGTAGTGACGATGCGTTTTGTGTTGGTTCATGGTTTGTACACAGCCGTGTGTTCGTCGCCTTGCCTGAATGGTGGCAGATGCATCAGGCCGAACAAATGTAGCTGCAGTCCAGGCTGGAGTGGACACGACTGCTCCAGGTGATCATACACTCGCAAAACAAAAATACCTAAAGATATAAGATATTCTAAAGCTTAAATGTTAATACCTTCAGATACATTTTTTTTTTATTAAAATGAGACACACAAAAAAGCTTTGATAAATGTATTTAAATAAAAAATACAGACCCAAAATAGACTAAATTTAAAATAGATCCTCAGACAGAACAAAAGTAAAGGACGCAACTGTTTCCACATGACCTGAATTAGCCAGTGAATGACAGTTCTACTGCCTGACAGCATCAGAAATGCTGTTACTGAAAAGCATAAAAGTAACCAAAGGCCAAATGGGCTATCATCAAAGAACCTAAACTCTTAAACTGGTTAGTAACAAGTCCTGGTTTAAATATCAAGAGCTTCAATGATTTAACCTCTGCAAATATTTTTAATAATTGGGAGAATGACAGATATTTCCATGTGGATCAATCGATTTCCCTTCCTGAAGGCATCTTGCAAACATGCACCTAAAGTTTTTGTTTTTATCAGACCAAAAGCTATTCAGCTTGTACTTTTTAATGATCTTGTTTGGGTCAGTTTAAAAGCCACTAGGAATAGTCTCAGGGACCGATTTCTGATTGATTTGACTTGAGAATTTATTTCAATATAAATGTAAAAAATAAAGCAACAAAGATGGCAACATAACCAAAATGTCCTTGTTCAAAAAGAGCAGGAAGAAGCCGACACTTCTTCTCGAGGAGAATTAAAGGTCTTCTGGTTTACATTTTGCATTGGGTCTGATCCCACTGCATTAACGCAAGCAGGAAGATCTCTGCGCCTCATTTATTCAGACTGATCACCAAGAAAATCAAGATGAAACTGAAAGTTACTAAGACTTGCAAGAGTTCTTGTGGTTTAATGAGTCATACAAGAACAGTTGTTACTGGAAAATGCGACTCTCAAAATAGTTAATACTCGTCTTTAAGTTTGAACAATGCCTTTGTGTGAAGCTGAGTGACTAAAACACATTTGGACTTAATTCCAGACTTCCAGGGAATTAGTGTTTTTCTTGTCTTTGCAGGAAGAGGAAATCAGTCTACTACCACTTCTAAAGGTTCAAGTCACCTCCATGTGAATCATCTTATGAAGGGAATTCTTGTATATTTAACTTGACACACTTGTAAACCATTCACTCATCTCTCTGCAAAGCAAGAACCATTTTGTAAAATAAAGCTGTATTTTTTCATATAGAGACTCAACAGTATTAAACATTTGCTGCTATATACTTGTATGATGTGTAAAAACTATTGATGTGATGGTACAATGTATATGTGTAAACTATTCTCACATTTTTATTAAAGCATAAAATATCAGTTAAAGCTGTGGTGCAGCCCCCCTCCCAAATCAAAAGTTATGTTGTGTTTCATGCATTTAAAAAGTAATGACACAAAGTGTGAGTAACTCATTTATTAAATCCACCTTGTTTAACATCTAACATACATCGTTGTTAGGAGGTACAGCCATTACTCAAGACAGAATAAAAAGTGGTCATCAGGTTGGAATTGTATTTAACTGGTCTTCAAGGCAGTTAATGCACACTGAATTAACAGGACAATGTCACAGCCACAAGTGGAATAAATTATTGCCAGCGTGGACAGAAGACTTGATGTCATACATTAAATGCAACGAATAGTTTCTCAGGCATCTTGAAGGGGTAAAACAGCTTCTACTGTGGTTTTATAGTGTAGTCGTGTGTGGATTGGTCAAAGAGGCTTCCGTCTATCTAAGAGCAACTAATTTTTCTTTCAGTGTTGCCAAGTTGGCACCAGAAAACTCGAACACCTGAAAGACAGGAAAGACAGGGCATTAAAAAAAATTTATATGGAGCAAATTTTATACAGTGTACCTCGAACATTTTATGTAATCTTGAACTTCTTTACTCGGTTTGCTTATGAAAATTTTTCCATTCACTAGCTTTCTCATGAGGTACATCCAAACTGAATCAAAGCATTTAGAAACAGCTGTTAAATGATACTTGTTTCCCCATTGTGTGCAAGTTTCATTCATAAAAATGTTCCCAGAGTGAAAAAAATTTAACATGCTTTCAGACATTAGCAAAATGGTGAGTGAGGAGAGAAAGTGAATCTTTAAAATTAATTAACCCCTTCTGCTGAATGTGAAAATGAGTGAGAAATCTTTCATCTTACCTTCTCTCCATTCTTGTAGAAGTGGAATGTGGGCATGCAGTTAATTTTGCAGTAACTGCTCACATCCTTGGGGTAGGGAAAAAAAAAAGGGGGGGGGGGGGTTTAGATTCACTGATTTCAGTGCAACTGGGACTTTTCAGTGGGATCATCTACAAGTTGCATATTTTGGATTTTACAGCCATGGTAATACAAAACTTCTAAATTTGCGTACTCTGGATACTGCCATGAAAGAAATACAATCAAGCATTTAATTTACAACACACCAGCAAGATGTTTTGCCAAAAGGGTGTAATCGTTTTCAAAAACTGGATCAAAAACCAGATTAATTATTGGGCAAGCTTTACTTTGGTTGTTCATTTCTGTAGCAGGAACAGAAAATTAAGCTTTTTCACTTGTCACGTGAGCCAATTGCAGATCCACAGCTTAGTAAAGTTGATTTTATCGAAAGTTCACGTTGCTTTAAGCGTTATTGTCATGGCTACAAATAAATAAAACACTTCCTTTCACCCTTTTCTCACAAAACAGAGTTCCTTTAAAATGTTCCACAAGGGGGAAACTATTATTCAGGTAAAATACATTTTTGACAGCAAAGTGTTGCCATAAAACCAAAACCCAGAAAAAATAAAAAATAAAAACTATATTTTAGTTCCCCTGTTAAAAGCTGTAAAAAGATCATATCTCTGTATTGTCAGCAGTTGGGGTAAAATTACTTGTCTATAAGCTTACAAGGAAATAAAAATCTATTTAACAGTTAATCAATAAAATACAGACTTACGTCAGCTTCATCCACATCCACCTTCAGGAAAACTACATTCTTGTTTTCAGGATCCTCTGACAATTTCTGCAAGAGTCAAATCAGAGAGCATTAACCCCAAAGGGTGTACATGGCAGACACAACAATAGTGGGGAAAGATGTGCTCCTGTTTATTTAAAAAAACTGTTGTAGGTAGGGAGCCAAAACCAAATCTACAAACATGAACTCTTAGTTTGTTATCGAAGCAAATTTTGAAGAGATACAGAGCCATCATATTTTCCAGTGAAGCAGGCATTTCCTGTGAGGTGATAACAGCAAAACAAAGAGGTTGCCCCAGCAACAAGCCTCCCCTTCAAACAGATGCATTTAAGCCTTTAAGCAATGCAGGAAAGAGCTGCCTTAGGACAGACACACAAACGTTTGTTTCAGACACTTCAATAAAAAAAATAAATGAAACAAACATCAGTTTTTTGTACCCATCATCCTGTCAAGAATTGCTCAGAATTGTTACCATCACTATAGATGGAAATCCAGTGTGCTTTTGCACCTCACTGGCATTATTTGAAGTGAGAAAGTATTACATTTCTAAAACAGTTTCAAAACTAAATTTAGCTGGTTTTGACAAGAGATCACAGCTACAATCATTTAGGCTACTCACAACAAACTCCGGGGCAATCTGTTTGCAGGGGCCGCACCAGGTTGCTGTGAAATCCACTACCACCAGCTTGTCTCCCGCTTCCTTAAGGATAGCATTGAAGTCATCCTGCAAAATTTGGGGGAGAAAATGTTTTTAGATGCTTTTAAATCACTTGTTACAAGTTAACCGACCTAAACTCCGTCCTAGCACTACACGGCAACATCTGTGTCCAACTGGACTCTCAGCAGTCTGACTAGCACTTAAATATAATGTCTCCTCCTGTTTGATTTCTTGCTTGTGTTGTTCTCACTCTGTTGTAAATCACTTTGAAGAAAAGCGTCTGCTAATGACACATTGTTTACATGTGCAGTCTGGACAGGTTCTTGCTGTCCATTAGCTTGAAGCTTGCCTAACCCAGGCATCGTTGTGGTAGAAACTAGCAATCAGCTACATGTAAAGAATAAACCCCTGCGTTATAAGTGTAACTACACTAAGATGCGTATAGTCCGCCAGTGACCCCACCTTCCCCTTCCACAGTCTTCCAGTGAGCTGCCAAGGCCTGCTGTGAAAGGCGGTTCAGAGCTATGTAGCGGTGCTGGTGTTAGCTACAAGTTGTTTCAGCTGCTAGAGTATCGGTTCCTACGATAAGCACCAACAAAGCAGCTCCATCCACAGCCGTGTTTTAACCACCGAGCCAGGAACCTGACCCGCTTCATCGTTCCGGAGTATTTTAATATCAGATGGCACCAGGCACGGTCCAACAACCCCGCGCGTAGACACGGTTACAGTTATCGATCCAACGTTGTTTTAATCACCCGCTCGCGAATTCCCAAGCGAACACCCGATGCTGGTAAGCTTTATTCTAGATATAAGTTAGTAGCACGTGGTTAGCTTAGATTGAAGTATCGCTAACTCGAGAAAGAAACGACTAGAAATGTGCTTCAGCAGGAGAGCGAGCAGAGGCGCGCGCCTGCTCCCGGCAAAAAGCGTGGAACGTTGCTAGTGAAGCCAAAAGCATCAACCATAATGTTACAATCACATGATATAACAACAGGAAAGCTACAGGCCGCAGCATATAATAACTTACCAAACTTTCCACTTCGCGAACCATGGTTAACTCAGTTTAGGCGTGCGGTCGTCGGACAAACAAGGAGGCTAGTGGTTTGGAAATGCCCTATTTCCAGTAAACGCTTAGCGAGTTTATGAAGGCGGGATTAAGTTAGCCAAAACCACGCCGGAAGTTAGGGCAGCCACATTTACAAAATAAACGCAGATGTATAGTTTGGTTAATTTAAAGCAGATAATTTTACAGAGACTCAATGCACTACTTTGAAAGCTTTAAATGTACTTTAAGATGAATACGTCGTTTTTCTATATTTGAGGATTTCACTTGGAATCGATTTATTATGAAAATGACCAGCAATATATTTTACACTAATTTCTTTACTCTATCCATTTAATTATGTCCACTTTCTTGGTGCAAAAATACATTTGTTAAACCAAAAATATGGTCAACTTATCAACTGTTGACGTTCTCTTTAACAAACACTATTGTACTGTTTAAAAATAAATTTTGTTACTTAATCACAGTAACTAATGAGAATGAGTTGAAACGGATTCAAGTCATAATGACTTGACAAATTCTTGGTTTACCGTAAATGACCGAGTCAGCGCGTCTCATTAATTCTGTAATATCGCGAGAAAACGCCAATACGTTCCTACCAGTAGTCTAAAGAATATGTACGCTGGCTGAGTCACGGCTTCAGCTACTTGTGGAAGCCAAACCTTTTCACTTGTCACCTATTTTTTACAGTCAATGCTCGTCACACAGCCCAGTGACACATACGGTTAGATCTACCTTTCGGGACAAAGAGATTAGATTGCATTATTTTTATGGATTACAACTGGCTGTAATATACTGACAACAATATGTAACCATGAAGCTGCATCCCAGAACCACAAGCTTTGTAATCTGTGTCCTAGTCAAACAGTCTTAACTGAAGACAGATCCTGTTTGCCTCACCTTTAAAATGCATACAAGTCCATACAAAGGCTTAAAGCACATGGTATTATGTAAGTTTCTAAATGTGTAGCTGCATGCTGCTCATCTAGGTAAATTAGCAACAGTCTTAATGAAGATGGTGAAACTTTATTTTATATAAAAATAGAAAAATAGTGCATGTGTTTCTAGAAAAAGTATGACGATACAAATTAAATGTAAAACAGAGAATGTTTCAGACAATCAGTTACAGACTTTTCAAAGTAGGTAATGCTTCAGTTTTAATAGTTATGAAGGGATGCTTGAAATTATATATCACGCTTAAAAATAGCTGGCTAGAGTACAGATCAAATACATGTTTATTCACAAAAGCATTCAAGATAAAATCCAGTGACACACTGATATGATTGTACTATAGTAGTTATGTCGCTCTGTTCGTCACGCAAGACTTCTTTAATGATGTCAGACTGCCACAATGGCCTTGCCGATGTTTTCTCCCTGCAGCAACCCCATAAAAGCAGCTGGCATGTTTTCAAAGCCTTTGGTGATGTGCTCCCGAAAATGCAGTTTCCCCTGCAGAGGCAGAATTTAGAAATCAGATTAATTACCCTGAGGCTGAAACACATAGGTTTTCATGTTTACTAAAAAAAAAAAAACATTCAAAAAGACTCAATTTTATCTGCTGTCAGAATAGTAATATTACCTCTTTCAACCATGCCATCAGTCTCTTCAGGCTTTCAGGATGTTTGTGTTCCCACCTGCTTTGCATAAAACCCTCCATCTTAAGTTGCTTAAAGATCATGGTCAATTGTGGATATGGTCCTAAAAAAACAAGGAACATATGATAAAATGATGGTCTACCTCACAACCCTGATGAAGCTTCAGCGAGACAATATCGCCCTCTAGTGACAAATATAAAGTACATTACATGAGAAGTAAAAGTCAATACCTCCAACAGTTTTAACTGCATGTCACTTTGTTTTAAACAAGCCACAAGTTAAAATAACATCTGAAAGACTATTACTATAAAAGAGGACAGAGTTTACTATGGAAGAGCTCACCTGTCTGGGGTGTACCATCATTGTATGTGGAGATACTTCCACACACAGCTATTCTTCCAAAGTTCTTCATCTGTTGTATAGCAACACTTGAAAAAGGACCTCCCACCTAAATCAACACAGAGGCTTCAGTTACACATTAAAATAAAATTTAAAAAAATTAAAAGATATAAACAGCATTGCTTACATTTTCAAAGAAACAGTCGTATCCATCAGGAGAGGCCTCCCTCAGTGCTTCTTCTAGGGAACTGACAGTTTTGTAGTTGAAGGCCTCATCAAATCCCAGCTCTTTAAGGTAAGCCACTTTAGCATCAGACCCTGCTGAGCCCACCACCTTACAGCCCTTGATCTTGGCAATCTGTCCCACCACAGAGCCCACTGCTCCAGCTGCAGCATTTACCAGCAGGGTCTCACCTTTCTGCAGTCCCAAAACTTCCTCTATCCCATACAGAGCTGTCAGTCTGCAGAAAAAGGAAAATAAGAGTAAACTATTTAAAAAAAAAAAAACAGTTTTTCTTACAGTTTCACTGAAGTCTATTTAGTCCTGATTATGCAAAACTTCCAGAAAATATTTCCACAACAAAGCTATCAGTGCCTGGTGTGAGACTTAAGATAAGGAGCAGGACAAAACACCCTGAAGCTTCACAAGTTTATTTTCTTAAAAGATGACACATTTGCTCAGTTTCTTCTACTAAAATCACCATTTCCTCATTTTTACCCGCATTAAACATCCCATATAACAATTCTATCTAGCACTTAGAAGGGTGCTCCCATCGTGCAGAAAAGTAGCTTATTCACCAAACATGCCATTTTGCACTTGTAGCTGACCTTGTATCTACTGATAGAGTTGACACAAACAAGTAAGTCTGCATGCAAAGAAAGAGGACACAACAGCTTTGTTTTCCTTCCAGTTTCACTGAAGTGTTTCTGACCCTAATAATATAAACTCTGTAATTGTTTCCATAAAGTTGTCCATATGTCACCGGCAAGACAAAACATCTGGAACCTGCCTAGTTCATTTTCTCAATTGTGGACACGTTTCCTTCATAAAAACACATTTAGAAAAACAAAACAAAAAAACACCCACAACTATTTTCTCCTTCCAACAAAAATGAAAAACATCCGTTCTATTACATCACGTCCAGGAAATATCAGTCTTACCCTGGCATGCCGATGGTTCCCAGAGCCAGTGACAATGACACACCTTGAGGCCAGTCGGCCATGATGGGGACGAGGTCTGTCCCATCAGAGACGGCATGGCTTCTCCAACCACAACGACTCACAACGTGGCCTCCAACAGGAAATGCTGGGTTTTTGCTTTGGATTACTCTATACAAAAGACAAGAAAAAAAACAAAAATAAAGTCTGTAAACTGACATTACGGACCTGTAGTTGCACCACTACGGGGCAAATGGCAGGTCTTTACTAGAATGGTATTGACCGGGTTGCTGTCATTATTAAGGAATCAGATTAAAGCCTTTCTGATGTCTCACATGGCTGCTTCTCCAACATGCCAGGTTTGTCCTACATCTTCACCGATGGATTTATTTTTTTTAAAAAGACACAGAAGATAATGCAGAAAAGTTGCTTGAGATCATTTTAAAAAAAGAAAAACAAAAAACTGTCTCAGTTTGTCCAGCAGGTCTACTCCGCTCCATTATCAGAAAGCTGCAAAGTCAAGCCGTGTCTTTGACTGGAGCCATATCTTTCAATTCTTGGAGATTTATGAGAAGAAGGCTCACGAAGATATTTCACGTTTTGGATCGAGTGTTTTTTCTTGAACCAAAGTAATAATCTAAATTCTGACTAATGCAATTTCACTAATAACTTTGAACTCAGTGTACGTACAGGACAGATTATCTTGCTGGTAAGTAAACGTAAACATATACTGAGAACAAGTTTTCTCAGAAAAACGAAAAATAAACCACATCCTATATCAACCTGCCTGAACCACACCAAGGTGCAAAGTGGTATGCTGCAAGAAGGTCCCTGGTTTAAATCTATAGCAGGTATAGATAGTGGATTTCATCTTATATTCAACAAAAAAAACTCTTGCTCATTCAAAGAGTCTGGCTTTACAATATAGGAAAGACAATGCAAACTTTTCTTGCAATGTAATCTACATTTCTAATCACTTCATTTAACTTCAAAAGAAGACAGCGGAAACCATGCAAAGCAGAAAATAACCTTGCATTTGTTAACGTGTTGTCAGAGCCGTTTGTGTTTGTTATCCCAGACCGCTGCACATCAACTGTGTGGCAGATCGTGTTTTTCAGGACACTGTAATTCCCTCTAAATTGCAGAAAATACACAACATAAGAGTTTCTGACAGCTTTTTTTAAAGGCTTTTTAAAAAAAAGTATGTTTATCGAGTAATCTATCCTGCAGATTTATCGCCAAAACATTCTCAGTGAAAACAGATTTCCGTGTCTGAATGCTCAGCCAGGAATGTTTTGACCTCCGCAGTTGATAGTTAGTCATTGTGAATCAAAGAGTTTGGTAATTAATAGCAGGTGCAGACTGTTTTCCTACAGTAAACAGAGTGCACAGTACATCAGGATGGATGAAAAGACCTGGCCGTGAGTGTGCATGTTGATTGTTTGTTTTACTTACTTCGCCACTTGAGTTCCAATCATGATGTCCCCTTCCTTCATACGGACCCTGCTGAACGGCCTGGTGAGAACAACAGATATTTCAAACCTGCACAGCTCAAGAAATTCAATCTAACAACCATTTAGTAGGTTTTTCCTCCTCTCCACCAACCTCATGTATGGATCCACGCTGAGAAAAGCCGCTTCCAAAAGCACCTCTGGAAGAAAACATCCACACTCATTTAAAATGCTTAATGTTAAACAATTACAACACTTTTAAAAAAGAAACAATGTGCACTCTTTAATCCCATGTCAGGACAATAAATAAACTAATCTTGCCTCCATCTTTGGGTTCAGGGAGCTCCTCCACCTGGAGCTTAAAGTCGCTCTCCTTTGGGAAGCCATCAAAATGCTTTGCCAGGATCCATGACTTAGCCTGGACCATGATGATGTCTTTGAGACAGCTGTGAGTAACAAAGTTGTTAATAAAGCATACAGGAACATCTGATACATCACAGTCACACCCAGTATTGTGAAAACCGTTAGGCTTTTTAGAATAAATTGATTAATAAGTAAGAAAATCGGACTTCCTGTTTAAACCCAATTCAGTCATGAAATTGAAGAAGGTGTCAGAACTGTTGAAAACGAATATCAGTCATGTAAAGTTAACTTGTGGCGTGACTAACAACCCCAAAGCAGACATCTTTTCCCTCATTGTGATACCTGAAACTGAATGGGTTCATTTCAAATGAAGGCAAACATGTAAAACAAACAAAGATGTCTCTACGCATAAAGAATACAAAACAAGAAGTCGTTTTTTATTTTTTCCAGATAATACGACTATATTAACCTTCTAAAATCAAAGCAAGACAGTCTATTCTTGATATCGATGATCAAGAAATCCGAGTAATAGAACACTTGCAGCTCCTTCTAAAAAATTGAAAAGCTACAATTAACAAGCAAGAAATGCGAACAGATAGCTTTCTACTGTGGACTACCACATTCTTTTACACTAGCGTTTACTGATAATATTGTGCGTAGAGTCACTTATTTACCTTACCGGTCGTCCTTCGTTGCACAAAGAAGGAGTAAGTTGTGCAATGACGCCGAAGACACCAGAAGGCAGCCGCGAAATGATACGAAAGCAGAGAAGGCGGGACATAAGCTCCTGTTCTTAAATATGATTGGTTGAAAGTTCAGCTCAACGTGTAACGGATGACGTTTGGTTTTTCCACGGTCGCGCGCATATTTTTGGTAAACAAGAAAGTAGCTGACGTCTTTTCAAATGTTATGCAGATTTTACCCCACTAATCAATACCTAACCAATCTTCCAGTTTACGCAGGGGGAAATATCATATCTCCACCTAATAGCTACTTATAAGCTACAGGAGTAATTTTTATATTAATGTTACAGGTTTGCTGGGAGAGGGACGGAACACAAAAATAAATTTAGACATGGAGTAGATGCATAAGTGGAAGAGCTCACCTGCCTGTGTGCGGAGATACTTCCACATAAATATTCTTCCAAAGTTCTTCATCTGTTTAATACCAACACTTGGAAAAAAATACATCTCACGTAAACCAATGCAGAGGCTCCAGTAGCACATATCCATCAGGAGAGGCCTCCATCAATGCTTCTTCCAGGGCAAGCCACTTTAGCATCAGACCCTGCTGAGCCCACCACCTTACAGCCCTTGATCTTGGCAATCTGTCTCACCATGGAGCCCACTGCTCCAGCTGCAGCATTTACCAGCAGGGTCTCACTTTTCTGCAATCCCAAAACTTCCTTTATACACAGTAGAAGTTACTTTGAGTAACTCTATACAAAAGACAAGAAAACAAAGTGTCAGTGCACAGACACATGTTTAGGATTCGGATGTATACAACCGTCACTAAAAAAGATTTGAAGCTGAAACAAAAAGACAGAAACTGAAGACAGATGTTTTATAGGTTTATTGACAGATGGAATAAGAGTGACTGGAGTGAAGCGGATGATGTGCCTGTGGCTGCATCATCTAAGTAATTTTGAGGGAATCCATAATCATCCCCTTTAAATATACAGACATAATTTGTATAATATCAATCAATACATGAACTTCAAAATATTCTATTACCAGTGATAATCTTAAAAGAAATATCTGAAGCAGAATTTAAGAATTATTTAACTGGATTTTGTTTAGGTTATAAAAGGGCTGAAAAGCTGCTGGTGTGAGGAAGGTTGGAATAACTGCAGTATATTTATACAAGACAATGCTGTATGAGGTGCATCCATACACCCCACTGCTTGACTTGACGTGCCCTCTTACTCGACCTTTCATCATGTTGAGAATTTGGACTTTTATATCATAGGATCAATACCTTCTGTTGAATATTTCTGAGGGGCCAAAATGCTGTTTGAGTCAAATTTTGTGTTGTTCAGTAGGACACAAAACTGTATACTCAACTGTGATTGGTTGAAAGTGTAATTCAGCAATGGCGAATGACAGGGAGCGTTATTATGGTCCTGCGTGGTGACGCACGCTCATTTTGGAAGTTTGGCGCGGGCAGATATCCGGTTGGGGCAGGATTGCGTCGAGTGTGAAGAAGATTTGTTTTTGTAATAAAATTGTAAGTATTGTTGAGTTACAGAACTACTAAAACCATTATGTTTACCAGATTGGCTCTATTTACGAGTTATTAAGCGGACAGCGGACAGCAACTTTTAGCTTACTGTTAGCTTTAGCTAACGAGCTGGTTGTGACAGATTTATTTGCATGCAGCGGCTAGCTTTGAAACCTTAAAAAATGGCAGAAGTAAACAGCCTTACCACTTGTCTTCTCTTTAAGTCAGTGTATTTCTGATTTTTCATCCGTCAGTTTGGTTAAAAAAAACAAAAAACAGTTCTTTTCAAAAACTGATAAACAAAACTTGCACAGTAACTTTTTCCTTAATTTTCTTAATCTTTTTCTTCCGATAAAGATCGTAATCAGCATTCTATCTATCTATCTATCTATCTATCTATCTATCTATCTATCTATCTATCTATCTATCTATCTATCTATCTATC
>JAOXYM010000005.1:13418360-13436350 GCA_028567055.1 Leptatherina wallacei
CTTACCATAAAAAAAACAAGCACATGTGTCCTTGATTTAAGATAATTAATCTTACTTAGATTTCAGTTTTTGCAGTGTAGGCTAGCAGGCAAAATAAACTTTGACTGTTTTCAACACGCAAACTGACATCTGACATTTGTTTTTAAATTTTAATTGCAAGCGTGTATATCTTTTCCCTAAGCTGTACAGCATCTTTCTACTGAGCGAGCATAAAATAACGATGTATCATTGGAGAATTACATAACCTATCTTTCAAGGAATCCTTTTCCTTTATTCAGTCATCTCCCAGCAGCCAGCAGCTATCACTGAGCTTTGTTACCTTATTTTTGAAATGTGAAGCTGATCATTTTGGATGCAGCCAGACAATTTAGTTGTATTATTTAACATCAGCCATGAACAGGATACTGTTAAATATTTTAACAAAGCTGGAACCATAGTCCTCAAACTGGGCATGGCACTTTTGATGCTGGTCAGTCCAGAAACATACTCAGAGTGACGATGCCAGTAAGATCGCAGATTTGGTTTTTGGATTGGAGTGGAATCGGCATAGCTGATCATGTAGCTGACTCAAACATGTACATTGTGGGACTTATTTTAGTTAAACTGTTCCTTTTTGTGGGCGATTGTTTCTAACTCAATGGGATTGATTTTTTTTTTTCAACTTTCTTGTGTCTTTGTAACTTTGTAAACATCAGAACTACATTTCCTCTACGTGGTACCAGACAAGTGCTGTGACTGGAAGAATCTCTGCAAAACATCCAGTAAGTGTAACCTGCATGTCCTCCTCCAACTTTCCTCGCTAGTTATATTTCTGTGTTGCCTTATTTAGTGGAGCTATCCATGGTTCTGAAGCAGAGTGAGAGGTACTCTAATCTTATTTTTCTACTCTGCAATCAAGGTTTAAGCTCATTTATATTCCTGCGAATCTTAATGGACACAGAAAAGCTTGAGTGTATGTGTTAGTTTGAATTAGGTAAATAGATACCTCTTCTCCGAGGTTTATGTTCACTCAGACAGAGAGCAGCACTAAATTCTGTACTAACACAAAAAAAGTTTTCATAATTAGTAAAGATTTGATGAATAAGTAAACAGATCATAGGCAGTTCGGATTTATGCACTGAAAAAGGTAAAGGTCCTCATAATGGGCCCATTATGATATGGGTGAGCACACAGACAACTCAGGCCTCCCACAAACCAATGTTTTTTTAAAATCACAATACATTAAAAATCAGGTTTTTTGGTATCGACATAAAATTATTTTCTCTCATCAAACCCTTAATATAACCATAAAAAATACCAGCAACATCATTTTCTTCTTTGAGTTGAAACACAGACACACATATACATGCAATGGCGCACGAAGAAAAGGTGAGACACAATATCTTTCATTATTTTTATTATTAATTATAGTATAGGCTTAATTTTCCAAGTATTTTTCCAAGTATCCAAAGGTTTCCGTTGTCTGTGCAGTGTGAAAATCCAGGATCAGATACTGGAAACTTGATTTTCATAACACGCCCCACTGAGAGCATCTAATGAAATCCACTGAAAGTTATTGCCATGCTGGTGATGCAACTAAGCAGTAAGCCTATATTTAAATGAATATAAAATTACAATAAGTGATCATTTGGAGCAAAAATTCTAATTGTAATCCACAGGCGTGTGATGTAAGGGTCTTTGTTGGTTAGACTTTGATGCATCAATTGAATCCCAAATGGTCCCGCGGAGTCTGGAGGCTAGGTGGAGGCACAGCTGAGTTAGCACATGGCTCATGCAGACTTTGGATGAGATGCCATGGACAAGCATGATGAGGGGGAGGGTTAAAGAAAGGGCAGCTTGGAATAACTACAATGATATTCAAACAACAATAACTAGAGGATAAGTAATGGTGTAATTATTTTGAGATTGTATGAAAGCAAAAATGAAAAAGGGAACAGAGCAGCAGGATGAGCCAATATTTACCATAGAGGAATAGAGACAGACTCTAAGGGAATAGGTCTACCTTACTAAACTCACATATGAGATTCATGAATATTATCTAATGAAACTCAAAGCTTGAAGTATACTTTAGAAAAAAAGACTAGGAGCTGATATGCAATGCTTGTGTATTCTTTAATTGGCTGAAATGAAATGAAATGACCACTGATATTGTTCTTTAAATTCAAAGCTTCATCAATTTACACTATAAGTGGTTATAAAATCAGTTTGCTGAATTCCAGGTACAAATGTAGACCAAATGAGTTTTATTGTCTTTTTCCCCACAGTATTCAGTGACTTTATATGTATCAATTAATATTCAGATTGAATTAAATTAATACTAAAATATATTTTTCACTGCACAATGAGATTAGAAATATTGCTGTTTAGCTTGAAGCTGAGGTGCCTGTTTCATTTTTGTGTGTGTGTGTGTGTGTGTCTCAGGATATTACACGTCAGGCACAATGTGCTGCAAAAACTATGAAGAAATGCTTTATCTCTTTTCTAGCTGTCACCTTAGCTATAACGTCCCACCACTCCACCCCTTTGGTATCTGGTTGGTCGATAGCTCATTTCAACATTACCCAGCTGTCAAGGTCCATTTGTCCTGTCACTAAGCGCTGAAACATTACCTGAAACGCACACACATACTATTTCTGTGTAGCCTTGGAGACATTGAACTTTTCTAGTCTCTCTTACTGATTTGCAATGTGAGCTACATGTTGAATTGATTGTGCTGCTACTAAATGATTTATGCGACCGTTTGGTTGCTGCAGTGTAGCAACACTCTGTTCCCTCTTCTCAAACACAGATCTGGGAATTGATTGAGTATTCCATTAAGCTTGCATGCTTGAACGCTTGTTTGTGTGTATCTGTGTTGTATGTGAGCGGCAGTTTGGTCTTGAATGTGTTTATTGTGCCATGATTGGAATCTGTGTGCTTATTGTTTGGATTGTAACATTTTGATTAATGATCAAGACCATATATTCATTTGCTGCAACATCTGTCGCTTGATACTAATTGGTGACCTTTACATGTTGTTCCCACCTATCTCTTCTCGCATTGCATCTTCAGTCACCACTGCAAAAGAAATGTCCAAGAATCTAGAAGAAGTTATGTAAATGGGAAGCTCTGCTCAACAAAAAGAAAACCCCTCACACGCTAACAGAAAAATGTTGCTTGTCAGCAGTTAAACGAAGAATGCCACCACATTAATTAGTATTATTAATAAGTAGTATTAGCGCATAAGAAAATCACAGGAATGTAAAGAGACGCAGCTTCACTCCTGACAAACTGTGTCAGTACAAGATTAAAAACCTATTACTGACCTGTCTCAAAGAATCATGAAAAAAGTAAAAGGCTTTTTTTTTTGCTGTGGGGAAATTGTTAGTTTAACTAATTGATAGTCATCATCAGCTCATATCTGCACTGCAGCTCCAAAAGCACATCAAACACAGGGCCTGATTAATGTCAGCAATATTCATTAAACAGCTGTGAACACAAAACAAAAGTGAGCTTTCCTACACGTGTACAACCTGTGTATATTATGCATTTTACTTATAGCATCACTTTTTAGCACTTGGCGAGGTTAACCTTTTTTATCTTTTGACTGTTTCTGCTTCTCTGTTTATTGGTTTTCAAGCCTAATTGATAGTTGATTTTTGGATATTGTGACAATATACTAAAGATCAGAATTACTGTAGCTTTTTCTTGCTTCTTTTTCTTGTCCTCCAAAAAAGGAAACATAAGAGTGAGTGTGGAATTTGAGTATGTTAATCTCATTGGGATTAACTCTGTAGCTATAAACAAAGTCTGACAACATTCCTATGTACAAGGACAAAATCACCAACATGAGAAACATGAAAAAATGTGATCCACATATGTTAATATGGAGGAAAATGTATTTTTTATTTAACTGAAAAACTTTGAATGGGAAAATCAGCATTTTATATCTGGAGGGTTAAAGTAGAAAGGTGTGCTGCCAGTCGCACACGTTAAATGAGTAGTGTTGCAAAGGGTGTAGCTGTCATCTGTTGTGAGTTCAGTTGAGGTGAAAAGGAAGTGGGGCCGTTCTGTACTGCCTGTTTTAATCTACTAAATACATAAATGATGTGCAGTCTGTGAGCATCAGTATCTTTTCTGTCATTTTTCACTGGTTATTCTGTTCTTTAGTTTTTCTCTGTCCTCTGCTATTGCTTTGGCTTTTTTTTTCATTTTAATTCAAATTCTCTTGTCCTTTCAACATTTTGTCCAATCTTCTGCTCTTTCCTTGGCACAGCCATCCGCTTACATTAACACCCTAAGCTTAGTGAAACCAAAGAAGGCAAATGCGATTGACTTTCCACCTCCTACTTTCATCCTGATCTGTTGGCGCATAGAGAGGAAATAAGACTCTGATTCCCGGGTTTTAGTTGCAGCACTCCACCTTGCATCAAATCTTCTCTTTTCTGTCTCTTCTCTTTGGAAGTTTCATACAGTATATTCAAGCCACCCACAAGTGCATCATATTCTCTCACATTTGCTATGCAGACACAGAGAAAACAGGCAAAAAAACACAGATGCTATTCTCTTTCATTTCTGGGTGTGTGTCAAAGGACAGTTTGCATGCATTTCTTTTCTTTCTATGTTCTTTCTGTACTTTCTCTCAAACTAAGATTCTACATCTCTATAATTAAACTGATGAAGTTTTCCCCTCAGTTGCATTATAATCTACTCAGTACATTGGTTATGGTTGTATGGGACACTGATGAGTCACTTGTTAAAAAAACAAAAAACATTTTTGGTTAATAATGTATTCTGATGTGCTGATATGAATGTTGCCAAAACTACTCGCCAAGTTTCCTTTAGGGCTTGTCAAGCAGGGAGACTGTTGTGTATTTACTTATTAAATGTTCTGCACAGAGCATTTTCAAGGCTGATCTACGCACTTCACTGTAGTAAGTGTCAAATCTTCTTCTCAAATACTACCAGTGTCAAACATGTTGTTTTGCATATGGAAAGCCAGGCACACGGTCAGGGACGTCTTTTTTTAATTAACAGTTGCACTAAGGGGTCATTTTAGACACAAGGCCAGGGGTGCTGTTGTAAACCATGCACAGCTTATTCCAGCATGGAGGAGAGGATGAAAACATCAATAGGAAGAATACAGAATCAGCAGATGAAGCTGGGATGAGTTTCACTACACGCTCTCGTTATCATTCACTCTCATTCACTGCAACAATAAGACCAACCACCTGATAATGTTTAGGTCCTCTTCACCTGTCAAGTGCAGGTTGGATGAGGGGTTGGCCCTCCTGAGATCAAAGCAGAGGTAGTTTTGTGAGGCCTGGTCAGAGGCCTGGCTGGCTGAGCAGTGTGTGAGAGGTGTCGCCTCCTCAGAGGTTGGAGGAAAAGAGAGTGATCGGGGTTCTTTCTGGGTCTTATCCAGAAGTTGATGATGTCACAGGAGGTGGACTTCCTGGAGAGGAAGTCTGTTAAAGGAAGTCTGTTAAAGCGACGTTGCCTTTAACTGTGAGAGTGTCAGTTTTAATCCACAAATGAATTCTTGCCGTTGTGGTCCCCCAACAAGGTCTATTCATTTAAAGTTATGGATTAGATATGTGCAATGATATTTTACTCAGACTATTTGATTTCTAAATGTTCTTTCATAGATCTGCAAGTGATCTTGTTAACACTGTTAAAACCTACCCTTTACACATCCTGAATGCCTTACTGGCAATTATTTTACACGTAAACATGGAATGTATGAAATTACTTACTTTTAAGTAAAATTGCAGAACATTATTTACCTTTCAGTGAGTCAGCTTGATAGCTGATATGCTAGATTTTGGACTTTGGTAAACAGGTTGCATATACTTAGTGCTTTTCTCACCACAGAGAAGACATATTAACACACCACATTCACCCATTTAACACACACAAAAGGCACTTTTTGTTCAGCACAATAAGAATGTTTACGTTAGAGGCAGTTTGAGGGTTTATAATTTTCGTACAGGGACATTTTGACATGTGAAATCGAGGAGCTAGGATTCAAACCACTAAGCCTCCTATCTGTGGACACCCTGCTGCATCTCTTGAGCTTTCTGTCTGTGTTAAGCGGATGGGTTTTGGTGGGTGTGTTTGTGGTTGCAGTGTGAATATAGATGATTTAGCAGTGTTACACTTCAAGCATGCATGCTTGTGTGTGTGCATACAGATGTAGAGTACTGTATATGAATCTGCATGTGTGCATGCTGCATGATGAGTCATTAAAGTGGTGCTGTGTGATTAAATTACCCCTACACCAGCACACTACTCAGTCATCCCCATCTGCTTAACAAGGCAGTGCTCCGCTAAGACTCCAGCACTATCTCACTGTGGACCGGATTTCCATTCATGGAAAATCAGGACACATTTACAGTGGGCCTTTAATTCAGTTTGTACTCAAACTCTGTGTGTAATCCGTAACAAATGCTCTAATGTATTAACCTAAAACAACCTGAAATGAACAGGTTAATGCAAAGAGATTAATCTGCGGAATTAATGTGTTAATTTTTGATGATGCAATAACAACAAAGTTATTAATGGTTTTATTTTAAAGATCCAAATTTGGCATTATCAGTGAACAGTGAACCAAATCTGCCCCCCCAATTTTTTTCCTTATCTATGAAGATTTAAAACCTCACATTTAGAGGATTCCCACCCCCAGGATGATCAATTTGATATATCACGCAACTAACCTCTCAATCTGACACTCTGGTCGACACTCCTTACCAGTTGATGGTGTGTGTGCTGCTGGCCAGTGCCTGATTGCTTGCTGGTTAACCTGTACAGCTGAGTCACGTGACAGGAGAACATCAAACCAAAAGAAGGGGAAAGAGGAGCAACGTGTGACTTCTCTGCGCTGTGGAGAGGCACTTGACAGCCAGTTCACATCTTTGATAAAATGCAGCAGCACATGCTGCATAGAGGAGAGAACTACAACTAAAAGTATTGTTGTTATTCCATTAGTATCAATAAATATCAATATCAATGTTGGTATCAGTATTTGGATCCATCTGCCCACCACTATCCCAAACACCTTCATTTTTTATCCTTGTAAGCGTTATGATGCAATACAGGTTTTACAACACAGCAGTGTAAATCCTTAGAGTAGGTTAGAATAAGTAAAATAAAGATGACAGAGAAGAAGAAAATACGTAAAGACACTAGAGAAAAGATATTCCGTCCCTGGGTGGGCTTTAACCACCAATCTTTCTGTTAACAGCCGAACGCGCTAACCGATTGCACAGACCGGGTCATTTCGCTTCAAGTGTTTACAGCTGTTTCCAGACTGAACAGGGGAGAGTGGGGTGTGCTGTGTGTTCAGTGTGAATACATGCTTATAGGAGGACTCGTGAGTTCATTCACATCCATGTTTAGAAGATCTCTTTATGAAGCCTTCTTTTCATGTAAATGTTAGACAAATAAGGCAGTCTAGGAGATAAATGGCGATGTAATGATGCTCCTTACAGATACAGAGTAATAAAATGCTATAATTTTAAAATATATATGGTGGCCATCTTACTTAATCAAGGTCATCCCAAAATATATCAGCATTATAGACATCCTTTACTGTATGACAACATATTGAATACGATAATTAAATATTGCTGGATACAGCTGAGCCACAAATTATGACTCACCTGCTCTCCCATGAGTGCGCTAGCTTAATCCTGCCCTCCTAGGATTAATATTGTTATTGCTTTGTTATCTTTACTCTACCTCTAAACGACGGAGCTTTAACAAGCCGCCATGAATATTTCAACAAATACTAATTCAAAAACAGTGCTAGCAAATGTTTTGATGGCATGAGTCATTATTAAGGCTGTTCAGGGTCAATGGAGAGGCAGTGAAGGACCAGTAGAGGCCAGTTGCAGCTTGTTATCCAGACATCATAAGCACTTAAGACAGAAAGGGAAGTTGAAGAATACAAACACTGGGTTGTTGTAAAGAATAAGGCAAATGTTTCTCGCTGTGCTGGAGGTGGCAAGGTAACAAAAACTCAAACGAATCTGCATAATTAGGGGTCCATTCAAAGTTGATTGAACTCAGGAAAAACAAGAATTTATGATGGTGTATTTGGCTGTCAGTAGCTCAGACATGTGCTGTACATACATGTGTTATTCTGAGAAGCTTGGAATATTTGTGTTACTCTTGTGAAATAGGATTATAGGTTGTTGTTTTCAGCCCAGTATAACTCACACTTGGACATAACTGGGGAAAGTACAACATTAACCACTTTTTAATGGAGCATATCCTGTTGTGCTCATGTGGTTCCATTTGCACCCCACTGTTTGTTTGTGTGCGTTGTTGCATTTTAATGTGGATACAAGCTGTGTGACTCGTACCAGCTCTTTATGTTGAATCAACATGCTTGGGCTGAACTTGACAACAAGCTATTGAGGAGAGTCATTTGATTTGAATCAGGTGTGTTAGAACAGGGAAACATCTAAAACCTGCAGGACTGTGTCCCTCGAGGACCGGAGCTGGACACTCCTGTTCTACGTGGAACATGTGTCTGACGTCACTTTTCTGAGGCGGTAAGGGATGCATTGCAGATTTCCAAACCATAGCTTTCATAGAAAATTTAGCACTGGATATGTCTTCTAATACATTAAAAACCTATCTTATCGACATGCCAAAAAGGCTGAAAACTTCATCTTTAGTGAATGGGGACTTAAAGAGGTATAAATACTAAAAAAAAAACATCTGAGAATGTTTTCATTTGGGCCTTTTGCCATCTGCCCTTCACAGTGTCTGCTAGTGAGCACAAGAAAGACAGGTTCTCCTTCCATCCTCTGTCCATCATGACTTTATACAGCTGATAATGACTTAGCCTACCGGCAGAGCAGAGGTGTGTGTATTCAATTTCATATATGTGTTAGACATATAATGTTCATGTGCTGCATTTCTTCCTGACTGCTTTTTAAATGCATCATGTTGTCCTATGAGAATTGTCCATTTTTTTAAAGTGGAACTATAGATACAATGAATGTTTTGTCGATTTGGGGAAACCATATTTGAAATTGTCATGGTAGCGAATACATTAATGCGCTAAATTTGACTACAATTTTTAATCAATGCTCGGTTTCTCTAGCATACAAGCTACACAAGTGCTTTAGAAAAAGTCAAAATTCAGGATTAGAGTGTGTCTTTGGAGGGCTCTATATTGACTGACCAGCAATGAGGAAAGTGATGGAGTACATACATGTTTTCATGTATATTTCAGTTCTGTCAGCATTCGGCAGATTAAGATGACCCTATTTAAAAAATTCTCATTCATCCTCTCTGGTGCATGTAGTGTAGTCTGCTGTTTAAGTCTTTGATTCTCCCTCTCCTCTTCATGTTTTTCATCTTGTCCTTATCCCATCATCCTCCCTCTCTTTTTGGTCCCTTTTCAATCTCATTGATTGTCCTTTGGTCTCTAAGTCTTCTCTCATCCTTTCTTTTGTATTTTCATGTCTGACTCTCTCTTTGAATGCATGTGGCGGCTGTCATCATTCACCAAAACACAGAACAATATTAACATTTTCTTTGCCATGATCAACAAAAGCTGTCAGTGATAATAAGGTAATTGCCTTCTTAATGTGTTTCCCACTTATCGCAGCAGGACCTTCAATTTGCATTACCAATGTTTAATCGTTTGTTTGTCACAGATGTATTGAGAAGGGTGTGTGTGTGTGTGTGAATTTTTCTGAGCATGACCACCAGTTTGTCGGGGGGGGGACCGTGATGAAAAATGAGCATCTTGCATGGAGGACTACCTGCCAGGGTATTTTCTGTGCTCTGTATCCTGTGTGTGCTGTGTGTGTATTTGTATCGATTGTCGCTGCCTTCGCTGTGCAACACTGCACATGATAGGAGTATTCACATCTAACACTGAATTACCTGCCACATCACAGGGCTACACATCCATGCAGCAGACTCACATTTCTAATCACTTGCACCTTTTCCCATTTACTCTGCCTCAGATACACACTCCAGGTCACAGATCTCAGGTACGGTTCAAGGAGTATCTGATTGTGAGTGTGTGCGAGAGTTTGGTTTGACTGGGCTTATCACTGCTGTCTCATACCTGATGTAGTCTTTTCACTGTCCACACTCTGCCACTGCAGTCTTGTCCTTATACACACACACACGTATCTCCCCCTGCATCCTTCCCTTTCTCCCTCTACCTCTTGTAAATAATGAATTGCTGGTAGAAGCAAGGAGATGTTTTTCTCTCCAAATCGCACACTCACTGAAAGGTCCAACCTTACGTGTGTGGACTCCGACCATGATGGGAAACACAGCTATGCTTTTATGTGTGTTCTGCACATCTATAGGCTTTTCCTTGCCTGCCCCTCTCTCCATGTTAAACTATAATGTGTGCATCTGTGTGTGTTTCTGAGTGCACAGAGATTAATGTGTCCTGGCTGTCCTTGAAAATAACCTTTAACATCCTACTATTACATCCTGTCCTATTTGTGTGTGTGTGTGTGTTTGTGTATTTGAAAGGGTGGATATAGTAGGATTAACAGAGATTAAAATGAAATTGCTGACTCTTAACCTGCTTTCTTCTTCTTTCCATCAAATTGTGTGTGTGTGTGTGTGTGTTCATGT
Source organism: Leptatherina wallacei (assembly GCA_028567055.1). Lineage (NCBI taxonomy): Eukaryota > Metazoa > Chordata > Actinopteri > Atheriniformes > Atherinidae > Leptatherina > Leptatherina wallacei. The sequence continues at coordinate 13,428,960 of JAOXYM010000005.1, forward strand.
ACTAGTGAGCCTTATCACCTTTCTTGTTTTTTTAACCTTGTGGCAAAAGAAAAGCTGCATATGTGTAATTTTGTGTGTATAAGTATATCAGCAAAGTCTTAAATTACCTATTGGGTCGATTCAGGGTGGGCTAAAAGCCCAGCCAACATCAGGCTGTTCCTATTTTAAGATGTTTGGCTTTAAAGATGTGTAGCATCGGCTGCAATGTCAGGATAGTTTTCTTTTTTTTTTCTTTTTTTACATCGTAGTTCAGCAAAGCAGCATGATTTTTGCATGTGCATACAATTCAAGAAAAAGGGATCAAGGAATTTCAAAAAAGTGAAGAAAAATCAGGAAATCCAATAAATCCTCTGTCTGACCCTGAGCAGCCTTACCCTTTTACACCCAAACCAAAATTCATCCCATAATGTTTTTTTAGCCCAATTAATTGTTGGATTTTCTGTGATTTCTGGTTGTTTCTACAGACGAACACGTATGGAAACAATTCTGAGCTGAAACAACATAATTATATAAGAAACAAGAGATTAAGTTCAGGTCATTACAGTGCTTTTAATTTTATTTAATATCCTGAGAAACTTGGAAAAACTCATGAATTGAGATCGAGAGCTTTGCTGCTGAGGTTTATAAAGACTTTGGTCTTTGTAGCAATATGGCCACTGGATCACTGCAACAGCACATCACAGCACATACAAGTGGTTCATCTTAGGTATACTATCACCTGAGAATAGGTTTTTCCTTCGTAGCATTTCCTGTTCATGAGTTAAGTGTCTATAGTTGTGTTTCCATTACCTTTAGAATTGTGCAAAACCTAAATATCGCAATAAAAATCTGGTAATGGAAACACCTACATTTCGAAAAAAACTCAAATATCGCAAAAAGTTTTTACGCTCCCAGGAGGTGGTTTTTCAGACGTATCAATATAGAAGTATTTCGCAGATGTAAGTGTAAGTGTAATGGAAACACTTTTTACGAATTTTTACCTCACTGGACGTGACGTGGGGGCGTCGCGTGACCCGTTTGTTTACAGTAAAAATGGCTCGGCATGTATGAACGGAGTTGGAGACGGGAATCTTCTTACAAATAAATAAACAAAATAGCCTACTAGAACCATCATCCTTGCTAACAAACAACAGCGACATGCTCCTAAACATACAATGTTTTCCATGTCCATCTTCCTCAGAGAGGAGTCTCGCGGGACGAGATTTTACGTGAATTACGGCTTATGCGCTAAACACCATTCAATGGAAACACCGGCATATCGCAATTGTAATTAGTCGAAATTTCAGAAATATCGCTTTTATTTTGCGAAACACTGTAATGGAAACGCACCTACTGCTTCCATATTGTCATAGTGACATGCTTGTTCTTACACTTGTGAGGTAAAGTATGAACTGGTAAATTGTTGCCCTAAAATGCAGCATTTAAAAAAAAAGAAAAGAGAGAGAGTGGTTTTGTTTTTACTGAGTAAACATTTTACTTTTGGTATAAAAATAGTATTTAGACTCCTGTCATCTGGAAAATACGTCAGTGGCTTTAAAATTGTGGGGTGTGTTAGCGGTGGACAGGAAACAAAGTACAGTGAACTGGTGGAAAATTTTGCTGCACGTTGTGTAAACAAGAGTATCTTCAATGACAGGCCTCTTCATCTCCACTCCAACTAGTATCAAAAAGAGTGGTAATTTTCTACCTCATCTCCAACTCCCTCATTCCACCTTCAAAGGAGCAAACTGGGAGCATCTTCAGAAACACACAGCTGACCTTTCTCCCTTTTGTAGAGCAAGATTAGTTTCCCCAGTAGAGAATGATATATCGGTACAAAACTTTGTTAAAAACAGGAAGACCTTCTTCTTCAGAGTAATGAGACGCCGCTGCAGAGCTACAACTCATGTCATCTGACTAACAAACTGTGTTTCCTCCAAACCAGAACTTCCAGGCCCTTCCAAGGCAGCCTCTTCAAATCAGAAAGAAACAGTACATCCAAGGTAAGGTGTTCACAATCTTAATAACACACAAAACTGCAACAGAAAATGAGACAGTGATGAATGTCAAAGTGTCTGCATGTGTGTGCCTGGGGGAGAACTCTCCTGAGGCATACAAAAACTGATGAGCAGGGAGCCAGTAAAGAGGGTTTATGATGATGATAAAAGCCTACACCTGCAAAGGACTACACACTAAAAAGTGTCAAAGGTGTTTCCCACAGGTCTGTGTGTATCTGCCGGAGTGGCCTCTTGACGGTTTACTTGTTTGTTTACACCTCATTTTCTTGTAGTATACATTTTGATTTTGGCATTGCGAGAACTATATAACTATATATAAAAATAAAGTATTTGTCATTTCATTCATTTCAACTAATACTGCAGAAGCTTTTGTTGTCAGTTATTGCCATTAACTCGTTTGAGCTAATTACTGCATCACACATTGAGAGGGGCTCAGTTTATTTTGATAAGGGGTTAATCTGTTTCAGCAAAACAAAGCTTGTATTAATGTGTTCATTATGATCATCTGACATGAGGGATGTGATGCATCCATGCATGCATTGGTGGCACCTCGCTAGCAGTAAAAACTAATGCAAGTGTCCGTTTTTCGTCTGCCATTGAAACCTCATTTTTGCTTCTTAGAGCAAGATATTGTCTGGTGCTGTAACTATATTGACATGATTATTCCTTCACTTTTTGTTCAGTTATTGATCGTCCCCAATAGTCATGTTAGCAATCTTAAAATCAGCCTTGATGGAGTAATAAAATGAAACACTAAGCAGGTTACTTAATCAGCTTAAGATTTCTTAAGAAATCTGCTTTAAATTGAATAGCTGTTGTTCCAAGTGATCATCTAAACAAGAGATTTTCTTCTAAATATGGATTGCCATTTAAAAGCTTGCAGCTAGAGTTTAAAAGCAGGCAGTCTGATTATTCCAAGAGCAGCAACAACAAGCTGACCTTTGATAGTGAATAAATTAAATAATCCATTATGACCATAAAAAATATCCATTTTGTGCCAACTTAAGATCACAGTGTGACTGATAAACAGGAATGAATAGAGAGTCTTAATATTCATTTTCAGAGCAGCATGCATGTAAACATTTAACAAAAACATGATCAACTTTTAATTATTACCTGCGCTACACTGAGTAAATTACACACATTTTAGCTCTGCATCTTTATTTACTTTTGTGTGACATTTTAACATAGTATTATCCGTATGGACCCAAATATGAATTTTGCAGCTTCAGATCTGATTATTTTTCTCACATTTGAAATGTAGTTTCATCCCTTCTTTAGAAAGGTTTTAGTTATCCCATGTTTCCTTTTGGAGGGAAGGTGCTCAGTTTCCAATTTTGCATTCTGGATATTTGCTTCATGAAAATAAAAGAAATGCACCATCTCAGCTTGCAGGCCTAACCTCCCTGTCACTCACAGCAATGACGCTCACACCTCAGTTCACCTCACTGCTTATTAACAATTAAGTTTGTTGCTAGATTTAGCAGCATTTCAGACTCCTTTAGTGATTCCTTTTGTAACTTCAACCATACGCTATTTAAAAGCAAAAATCCAGAGAACAAAAGAAGTCTAGGAAGGATGTTACTGAAAAAAATAGCTTTCTTTGCCTTGACCTTGACCTTACTGTATGTTTCTTGTTTTCTTTTTTCCCTTATTTTCATATAATGAAATAGAGGCAAATGCAGTCTAAAATTCCTCAAACAAAATGCAGTTTGAAATGACGATAATAGGACATTTATGTTTATTTATATTTGCGCATTGCCTACATATTTGACCTTTATTATTTGTGTAAATTAATATCCTGATAGATACATAGACGGATAGATTTTTTTCTTTACAAATGCTTTAAACTAGAGAGAAGAGCAAGGACAGCAAGGATGCACACGTAGCAGAGCCAAATTAATCAGTTTGAGCCAAGATACAGTAAATACCTGACTGTACTGGGATATTCAGTTCATATCACACCCAACCATCTAAGCAGCCAACTGTACTTGCACAGATCTGCCTGACAGATCAGCAGTCCTGATTAAGAATGATTTTCCACAGTTAATGGGATCATCTCTCATCTGGAAAGCATCACTTTAATGCTCACTTTTAATGTCTGCGGTAGGGTCACCAAGTTAACTGGCTGACAGCATGTCCCAAATATAAGAAGAAAAAAATCTTTATTTGTCTGTGAGTAAAACATGAAAACATGTCCGTCCATCTGTTGGCATGAGCAGAGCTCAGGGACTCTGCAGCTTCAGACAACAGTGGTGCCACACTCAGCTCTATGTTTCTCTCCTGTTTTCTCTCAGTTTGTTTTTCTTTCGCTCCATCCTTGCTTGACTGATTCATAGGTGCTAACATCAGCACCTCCACTCCTCACTGACTCAGATTCCCAAAGCTCCTTGTCATCAAATCCTCCTCAGCCCCTGTTACATCCACTATATCATCCCTACTTCCATCAGTAGCCCTTCTTCCATCCCTCTGTCATCCTCTTATCAGTTATCACTTTGTGTCTTGAGGTGAGATGTAGGGTCACTAATTACGACTGATTGCAGTGTCCCAGTTGGCATAAGTGTGTGTGTGTGCCCGCTAGGCCACATTTCATCATCAGCATCTATGTGTTTGTGTTTGTGTGTGTTACTTAAAGGCTGACGTGGGATGTGATGGTCCGCACAGTATGATTGGTGTTATCATTTCTCCGACAATGAGGTCAGCATTTCAGTCCAGATCCTCAGAGCAGGGAGTGCAGTGATTGGATTCTGATTTCCCTCTCAATGTTGTTTTGCAGCTTCATAACTTTGTCCTTCATTAAGTCAGATAATATAGTGTTTGTGTGTTTTTGTTCTTCATTTGAGTCTCCCATCTGCTGACTGTGAATGTTTTCTCATATTGTGGACGTCTGTTAACTGCACACACTCACACACAGGATATAAAATCTAATTCACCATGCTGTTTTGTGTGTGGTTAATATATTTGTTATTAAATATGCTTGGATAGACATCCAAAAGTTAGAAACTGAGCTGCCACACTTATTTATAAGAGGTCAGTGTAATTTAAATCCTATCTTCCACGGTCCGTTGCTGGTATTATAAACAGGACTGAGAAGTGATGGAGCATGACACATTTAAGGACATTTGCAATAGCCAAATCATTTGCTTGGTTTATAGTTTACTGTAACACATGGCACTGAAGCCTATTACATACCTTACAGAGTAAGGCATTTTATGTATCATAATGTTTACAAATGAGTTCATAAGGAGATTTAGTGTATTACTAGTGAATGTTGAGAATGGTGTTTTAAAAGTTTAGAAATAATATTTCTAGTCATTGAAATGTGTTCTCACTGTTTCTGACCTTGAGACCTCAGTGAGATCCTGTAAATGAATCCACATTTTTGTTTCTGAAAAGCAGACTGTGGCTATCTTTTATCCAATAAACTATTTTGAATCTATCCTTGTAAACAGGCCATTATTACACAATCTCTTTGTATTTCAAGTGCATCAGTGTATTTTTCAATTAGGTTTTACTTTGCAGAGAGTCATGATAAGTTGTGCTCGATCTTCACAGGAAAGGAGGAGGAAGTGGTGACAGTTCATCCACGAGCCATGTTCATTTCTCAGGAGGGTTGGACTTTTCTTGCTGCAGGTAGGGCAATGAATGATAACAAAGCATAATGATTTTAATGTATGCTTATATGAAAATAAGAATAATGAGGCAAATACTAGACATTGTTGTTCTAAAAGGCATTGAAGTTCTTTATTTTAGTAGATACTGAATTAGATTTATATGTATTTGATTTACCCGTTTGAAAAAACTCTTATTCAAAGACTCTGCTTTTTTCTATTACTAGTCATGGATTAACATGGAATTTTAATATGCTGTTAGATTGTGATTTTTTTCAAAAGGTTCTCAAATATAATTTTTGAAAAAAAGTATTAAAATCATTCGGGTGTACTTCAGATTTTTAGACACATTTTCATTTAAGTTTTGATTCAGCAACAATTAACTGCTTGAGTACGTCAGCGCATCCACTTGACAGAGCTGCTTGCTAAAGTTAAGAGAGCGGAAGAGGTCCTGCACCGCCGCTACAAACAACATTACTTCTGCTTTTATGATGTAGCCTTGTAGGAAAAGTGTGCAAACATCTGTTCTAACAGCTGTCCAGATTAAATTTGCATATGTGAGTCAAACCTGAGACTGGTTAAATAAGCCTCTATGATTTCTCTCTCTTCTTTCTTTTTTTACCCCCTTTTTTGTGCAAACTTTGTAACATCAATGCTTTACCTAAGCCACGTTATTCTCTTCAAATCTGCATCTGTTCACATAAAGAGTTTCTAATGCTGACATGGCCTCAGTTGGCATCAAAAGGTTACTTTGGGATGTAGTGCTTGTCTATGCTGTTCAGGCAGAGAGCAGAGGCGCGACGCTGTCAGTCTGGAAGGGCTTTTTGGGGAACGGAGGGTGTCTGCTGGGTCTGACAGAGTTGCACACTTACATAACTACATGGATAAATCAGGGTTAGCATGAGGACAGCGGCAGGCTAAGAGCGAGGATATCACATATGCACACAATGAGCTGTGAGCTACATGCGCACACCAGCACCACACAAACACACACACACACACATAACCACAGACACCAGGTTGTCATGGAAACAACCCTTTCTAGGGAGCCCTTGCAGAGTTACCCCCTGCATAGTCCTCTCATGTCCTTCCCAAATTGGAATCAGCTACTCTGTCTGTCTGCCTGTGTGTGTGTTTGTGTGTGTGTTTGGACTGCTATTGCTTTCTAGTGTCCTTTTAAAAAGTTAAACCAGGAGACACAACGAAAGCTGTTACATGTCTGTGTTTTATTATCCTTTTTGACACAGATTTTGTCTTGAGAGAGTTTTTTTTTATATCAGCATCAGAGGAATCTCAATCAGGGTTATCAAGCCAGTTTTTACTAAAGATTTAACAAATTATTTCATGCAATACATTTTAACATCCTCTGTGTACTGATGCAGTTTGTTTATTTCTCTCAAATGTTAACTTGGTTATTTTCAGTCTGCTGGTGTGTGGGAGCTGCTGAGGGAGGAAAAGAGAAGCTAGCCAAAATGAGAACAAAGGCAGGATTCAATCCCTTGTGAAAACCTCTTAAAACAAGCAGTCAGGTTGTATTTGGTTAAGTTAGATGAGTAGGAACACATGCAGTGGTTTTGCACACGAAGAGGACAAGGTGCCATGTCCCAAAATATTGTCGCTATTCTACTCTCAGCTGTAACAAAAGCTACATGAAAAGCATGTTGCTTAAAAAAAAACAACAGCCTCAAAGCAGGGGAAAAAACTACATAGAACACCTTTCGTCAAACTTTTTTGACAGGTGGCTCCGCCCCTTTTTGACACATCCCCCCACATCCTGACCCCC
>JAOXYM010000005.1:13446895-13457667 GCA_028567055.1 Leptatherina wallacei
TTCTTTTCAGCTCTTCACAAACCTCCCGGATGGTCTGTCCATTAATTTACAGTCATTGGTAAAAACACACATCAGCTTCTAGACAAGTGCGTCCTAAAAGTAGTTGTCAGTAATAAAAATACATGCTTTCATTAGGCATTGCTTAAAAATCGCAAAAAGTGACCATCTCATCAGAGAGAAATCCCTTCACTGACAGAAGAAGGATAAAGAATGAAAGGATTACATCAGAAAAGTTGTTTTTTTTGGGTTATATTTCAGGTTATTTTTCTGTAAAAATGCCCTGCAGTTTCCTTTGTGAAACAGTTTTCTTCCTGTGTTTCTTTGTTGTCCTGATTCCAGTGAGTGTCCAGGGTTGGAGATGAAACAGAAGACTTAAAACATAGAAATATGAAGAGCGAGAAGAATATAAATGTATAATACACTTACGTGGCCCCTTAATAATTAAAGCTCGTCTGTGTGACCCATTTTTGGTTCATACGCATGTGATGGCTTCTATACATATGGACCCACATGACCAAAGTGGCACAAGTCGCTGTCACTGGAGACAATTCTGTGAAAATGAATATGGTAGGTTTTAGGCAGAATATTTACATTTACTAGTTGTGTAAACAAACAAATATATTATATGTAAACTGATGTGTTGCTGTGTTTCTGCATCCTTCAAAGCCTGATGCAAAATGGTAGTTTCACACTGATAGAATCTATACTACACCAAGTGCTGGTGTAAAGCAAATACTGGAATAACGAGGCACTGAAAAGTCTGTCCTTTTTACTGATTGTTAATATTTGGGTGCAGTTACACCATGTCTGAAAAAATCTGCATGTGGTTGCAAATGAGAAGTAGGGCCCAAGGAGGGATTCAGTTCTGCAGGTGGCATTTTTAAACTGGGCTGATCTACAAAAAGCTCATTTCATCAAAAACCACATGAATCAACAAGAGAAGCACAAATTAGTGCAGAGTTGCAAACAAGCAAAGCTGTTGATAATCAGGAGCCTGTAGCTCATCAACAACTCAAATATAATGTCTTTATTGTTACAGCATATTTAAAATTTGCTCCTAAGCTCAGATTGAGAAAAAAAAGGCAGTTCATCAGATTTGTTTTGATCAAACAGTCTTCTTTGATTGTCATAAGACTTCAATCTTCAGTTTAACTATATTCAAATTAGTTATCTATATTTCTATAGATTTGAGAGCAAGTGGGTATAAGTCATTAACCCCTCACGTCTCCAACTTTACATTATGTTTCCCTGCACTCTGAGTCGATGCTGGAGAAAATGTTGATAATGATATTCCTGCAGAACTTTTGGTGTTCCCATTAAAACAGAACTAACTGGCATAATTAAAAGAAAATGACAAAACATGAACTGCAAAAACTTTTGGTGCTGTCTTTGCACGATTCCTTTGCACATGCAAGCAGGTGTCCTCACACAACGCTGAATGGGTCAATTTTCAGAAACTCTGAAGCTCAAATATAGTCTATAATTAGCAGTGTTTGGTAGTAATGCGTTACTGTAACGTTGTTACATTTGTCAGTAACTAATACTCTACTGTGTTACCCATTAAATAAAGTAACTCAGTTACTGTTACTCTGTGGTGCGTTACTCCGTTACTATCTACATTAATGTTGACCAGCAGCTGCAGCTTCTTCCCGTTTACAGCAGTGATACATTGCGGGCCATCTGGTAACCTCCGCCTGTTTGGGCTTGTTTTTCTGGAAAGTCGCCAATATCGTCAGTCGCGGGTTTTTAGCTTGTTTTATTAAGTGTAGTTGCGTATTCAGGCTTCCTCTGCTCCCTCTGTGAAGCCTGATTCTCTCACAGCTGTCCACTGGAAGCAGAACGAGAAACATGAACGCAACAGTCCTTTTTTCTTTCTCCCAGCAAAAGTCTCCTCCACAGCCCCGTTTCCTTGGTTACCGTGAACCGGCTCGCCCGCACCGACCCACCCACAGGCTCAAAACTTCACTTGACAGAGAGACAGTGACAATGCCCGCGAATAAATAAGAAAATATTTAAAGAGTGGGAGAAACTGCATCAATACACTTGGTGAGCCTTCCATGCAACATGCTGCCTCATCCCCAAAGCCTTCATGTGTTATTTTATTGATTTATTCCATTATTTTCAAATCATTTGATGGCCTGACCTAAATGAATAAGTGTTGAAAAATGACTCCATGGTTGAGGTTATATTTCCTACCACAATGAATGAAATTATGAGGATATTAATTGGAGCATTTTTAAGAATATCCTTTTTAAAAAGTAACTAAATAGTTACTTTTTATAGTAATGCATTACTTTTTTGGTGTAAGTAATCAACAAAGTAACTGAGTACTTTTTTAATGAAGTAACTAGTAACTGTAACAAGTTACATTTTTTCAGTAACAAGCACAACACTGATAATTTAGTCATATAAAAAAATGATTCATGTAGGAGGGGGGGCTTGAGGTGAATGCAGAGACAAGTTACAACATAAAATTTCAGTGCTAAAAACACAGTGAGAGCATGGAGTGTATAAGGAAATGGACAGAATAAGATAGAGGGTATGGCAAAATAGATACAAGAAAGGGGAGGAGGGGGATAGTAATGTAGAAGAATGGGGACGAGTAAAGAGCAGGTTCGGTTGGGAGAGAAATGAGGCGAGGAATGTGAGGAGCTCCTGATCAGCACACACAGACAGCTCTTCGTGGAAGGATGCGTTGCTATGGTTACCAAATACTGAGGAAAGCTTTCTCAACGAGACAATCAGGCCAGGGAGGAGGGGCACAGCAGTGCAATGGACTCATACGCATACATATGTATACAAATAGGTCAACGAATAAGAGGGCCAAACAATGATGCTGTAAAGACAAAAAGGGGCATAAAGGAGATTAGACACAAGAATCTCATGTAGTGTATAAAACAGAACAAATAAATATTAACTGTAGGTATTTATATTTCACATATGAAAATACCTTAACTGGTATAAATAGGGGAGTTTTGCAACAATGAACAGTTTTTATATGCAAAATATGCAGTAAGGGGGATTTTAGAATGCAGAACAAAAGAGGTCAGAAATCCTGGAAAGAAACAAGAAAGGAAATCTGAGCGCGGCAGCAGTGAAAAGATTAGAGAGGGCAAACTGAAAAGGAGAAAAGATTGACGGCGGAACGAAAGGAACGGCACAGCAAGCGTCTGTAATGAAGGTTAAAGTTCACTCCATGTGCTGACCTCATTCAGCAGGAATGTGGGTTTTCACACATGCAAACACGCAACATATCCAGAGCTAGTGCTCTCTATTACGTCTACAAAGAAACCTCCAGGTTACACTTAAATTATCCTTTATTTCTGTTGCTCTTGTGGTCTTTGTGTTAAATCTCAGCGGACTGCATCTTAGCACAACCTATCACATTTCTGAAAGAGCTTTTATAGCGACTCCTGTAAAGACTTGCCAAATTAGATTAATTCTAATGTCTTCTGTCTCAGTTTGAAGCTTACTGACCAAAAACCAAGCCTACTGTAGTTGGAGATAATCTATTATTCATTTTTACAATTTATTTGCTGTTATACAAAAAGACCATATACACTATATTGATTCTTGAATAATCCAGTTTGGCATAGTCACCATAATTTAATAAAAAAATGTCTTAACTCAATTCCCACGGATGATACAGCCAGTAGCCCCCAACTATCCCTCAAACATACCCTCCCAGACATGCTTTTTAAGATGTATAAAAATACCATGCCGGGAATTACTTTCCCAACATAAGATGCTCCCTGTTCACATAATATTGTCTGTGAATGACATTTCCACATCATATATTGTAAAAGCTGTATATTAAATCATATAAGGCTTCCAGACTGGTTGTGAAGGCATAGAATATATTCCTGAGAATTATCTCTCATCTCTGTTCTTTTATCTTCTGATAAACAAAACAACAAGAAAACCACATTTTAGATTAGAGGCAGAATGTTTGTGTTGTGTCAGGTTGGCAGTTTTTGAATAATTGATCATACATCAAATGCTATACAGTCATATGGCAGATGTGTTTATCCAAAGCGACTTACAATTGAGTACACCAGTAATGCCAACACTGGAGGCAAGGACGGTAAAGTGACGGTAAAGGACACAACGACAGTTGACTGGGCCAACCAAAAGTCAAAAACACAAGAAAACAGAGACTATACTCATGAGACTGGAGAGTAATAAAACTGAAGTATTGAGAAAATGAGTTAACAGGAAACACAGTCTGGGCACTTAAAGGTGAGCAGATGGGATTAAATGAAATCACCTTACATTTCATTCATTTAGCAGGCGGTTTTATCTTGAGCAACTTATAAGATTGTTGGTTTAAGTAATTTGCACAAAGACACGGACATGGGACCTGGGGAAGTTAGGAATCGAAACACCAGCTGGAAAAAAGATCCAATAATCCACCAGAATGGGTGCTGAATCAAATAAACATTCAACTAGGAAAGGAACAGATCGAAGTTGGGAATCAATCCAGCAGCCGACCAGTTAAAGGGCACGCCTTTGTGTATGTTTATATAGGTGTTATACCAGTTCCTAGGCCTTTTCTGATGTGTCCAGTATCATTGATTTAAGCTTGCAATATATCCAAAATTGCACGTCTAAATTTCAAAGTTAAACAGAATATAAAAATTCCTACCCTATATCTCTATGGCTTATTAATACCATCCCCCCTCTTCCGTTAAATGTCACTCCCTGCAGGTCGTGAGCGCCTGTCAGGGATCTTGGGGGTGAGCGCTGAACAGGCCAGCCGATTCCAAGACACCTTCCTCCAGACCTACAGAGAGGTCCAAACCTTCATCCAGAGAACCATCCAGCAGAGCCACAAACAAGGTCTGCATGCATCCACATTCTCACTATGTTTATCTAAAGGAAGCTGAATACCTACACCTACTGTAGAGGAATCAGTATTGTAGAGACTGTGTCACAGCCAGAACCCAACTCTTAGAATAAATATAGGATTAGAGCTTATTGTCAAAGTTAAACTTTGGGACGTTAGGAGTTCATTTTAAGAATTACTTAAAGGTTTGCACTTCTGACATCCTCTGTACACTTTGAATTTCTTCCACACAAACACAAATCTTTGTAGACGTGTGTGTGTTAAGCCGAAGATGAAGAAGATGTGCTTGCATTGGCAGGAATGAGACAAACTGCCATGGGTCAATACTTGAAGGGGGTGGGATGTGAAGGGTCTGATGGCTCAGACGAGACTCTATTTATATTCAGACTGAACTGCCAACACAGCACACCTGAGACTTGAACACGCTCACACAAAATAGTGTAAAGTCTGCACTTTAACCCTCACTTCACACAATACATGAGCCAAACGTGGACAGGCAACAGGATGAGGTCAGACTGCACCAAAAACGAACTGTTTAATATAAAATTTCTTAACTTCATATTATCTGCTCTGTACTTACTTTCATATTGCTAATGAAAATGCAATTAAGTTACACTGTAAAACCAAAGTAAATATTCATGAAATTAACAATTGAAAAAGATGCAGTTTTGTCACAGGGTTCACTTCTGCTACTTTCTGAGGCTGAAGCTGCTTGGAAAGCTGGTATCAATCAGTTTATCTTCTTTAAAAAGTATTGAAAAATGACCTTGTTTTGCTGCAAACATCAAGCATTTCTTCAGTAGGATATGTTTCTCATGCCAGCTACAACAGCAAACACTGATCTACAGTTACACATGGACAGGTGCTACATCACCCACAGCAACCGATCACTAGTGACACACCCCACTCCTCGCTTATCGTGTCTCATTTCTCCGAAGGCAGTTTCCTAATCGGAGTGTTGTAATAAAATGCTGTGCACAAATCACAGAGGCCTCCTCCCTCTCAGGGCCAAAGGGATGATGCACCAAACGATCAGCTTTAGCTCAGCTCATCGCCATGGTGATGCTCCCATCTAAAAACTGCACTCAGGTTAATCTGCCCCATTTACTGTCTCTGTCCAGCAGTCTGTCTATCTCCAAATTCCTTCCAAAATCCCAGAGGACAAAAAATTTAAAAAAAAACAAAGCAAAACATATTGTCCAATTACTGCTCTTGTATCTATTCTTTCTTTCTTTCTCTCCTTCATTTCACAGCAGAAATTAAACGGATCAATAACACAATCTGGTACAATCTACTATGGCTGGGTAAAGATGCAGACTCTCACACCTGATTAATGTCTCAGGTGCTAATGCTGCGACTCCACAAGCAGAGATTAAAACCTGCTCTGGCTTCTTTTTTTGGTCCGCATTGAGTTTATTGTCAGTGTCTGACACAGCAATATTCAGTTCAGAAGAACGGATGCTGGCAGAGATAAGGAGAACAGTGCAAACTCAGCTTCTGTCATATTTTGGTTGAAAAAGTATTGCAAAGGGCAATGAAAAGGTGAACACTGTATCATAATGTGGGTGTTACATTGTAACAGCAGAGAGTAACAAAAAGAGGAAGAAGTCTATGGAGGGTACAAAGAGAACCAGGTAAATTAGGATAAAATTCCAAAATATTTTTATAGTTTTTAACACAGCTTTTTTTTTTATGACTTACACTCTATTTGACACCTGAAGTCTTTGATATTAAAATGAGATAAAGCCGCCTCTCTTGGAAAGCCTGAACTGTTATTCTTCACATCACACAGATTTCTTCTGAGCCCTTGGGATGAACGCTATGCCATCACATTTAAGATTGTCAGAAACAAAGACAAAGACAAAAAGAGGATTTTCTTTCTGTCGACAACAGTGAATCACAGATATAAAAACAAGCCAAGTCGTTTTGAATGCTGCAGCAGCCAGTATTTGAACCCATTTTCTGTAAATCCCTTTAGGCTGGGAGCTTAGCTAAAAGGTTATAACAATTTAAAATGGTAATCCTGATTCCTTATAACTTGTTTTTGATTGGCACAAGTAAAATTGAAATGATTTCCAGTCTGTTTTACTCAGAGATTTAAACTAATCTACAATTTGATACTAGAACAGACTGGAAAAAAAGTTGGGGAAAGAAACATGTTTACTGCTGCATTACATTACCCTGAGAATTATACTTTGTTGTTGTTTTAGTATTGAGGATACTAACGGTTGGAGTTATGAGGAGGAATCTGTGTCCATTCTTGTTAAATACAAACACACACATTCTGTGTCTATGAAGCCACTCTATTGTAAGTCACACAGAATGAGGGCTTTTACTGTCAAAAATAACTGTGGACCCCCTAGATAGTAGTAAATATCTCTCCAACAAGACATTGTTCACCTTTGCATTAATGGTTCCTTCTCATATATACAGATCACCCATCTGGATCAGCCTTATGTCATGGCTGATGGTGCTGTTTTGCACCTTTGTCTGCTAACAGCCTGGATGGTCTTTCTCATTTTCATCAGGTTAGGGCAGAACACATCACTTTTTAGCCAAAAGCAACTAAAACATGGACGAATCAGACCAGAAAACACATGTCCGCTGCTTTTCTGTTGGTCTGAGACGAGCTTGTGTTCAGAGAACTCAGTTTCATTCCTGCACAGAGTTGACACATGGTTTCCTCCTCGTGTAAAGTGGTTTCAGATTACATTTCTGGATGCAGTGGAAGGCTGGGTGGATTCAAATTTTTTCTCTGTTCTCTTTTTTGCTGATCAACAATTTCCTGCTGTAGTTCAGCACAAAGTAGTGAGCCATAGCTCGTCCTTGCTTGCCTGATGCTCATTTTATACCCAAACCCGACTTCATAACCAATTAATCTGCTGATTATGGAATCATCCAGAACATGTTACGTGATGTATGAACTCTCCTAAGTGTGTTGTTGGCATGAAATTTAAATGTATTAATATTTCTATATACAATAAAGTTTTTCAATAAGGACACTAACATTTTGGGTCTGTTTAAAGGGAGTCTGTAGCAAAATCAAAGATCGGTGACAAAAAACGTTGATATCTTAATGAAATTATGTCTCTGTTCGTCAATCAATTAATCATACAGTTAGCAACACAAAGTGCTTTACATAACAGCTAAAAACCAAAACAAATCAAAGATTTAAAATGTGCCTTCACATAACCAAGCATACAACGATTCAGTATCTAATTACTTTACAAAAATATCTGTTACATTATTATTATCTTCATATGAGCCATTTATGTCTACTTGCCATGCTGTAGGCTGGCATGAACTGAAGAAATGTTGTCAAGAAAATGAATGTATAATAAAAATAAGTTGTTATTAAAAAGTTGTCTGCTTCATTTGGACTCTGTAGATGAGATTTCATTATGTTTTGCTCCATCAAACTGTGATTAGAATATGGCTAAAATTCAGTTTGTTGCATCAAAGTGCATTGCAGCCTTTGTCAGAAAAGATTGTAATTGTATAAGAGGATGGTAAAAGGTAAACTACATTTTGAAGAAGTGCAAATACAACAAAATGGTAATGAATTATTCATTTGCCTTGTTAACGAGTCCTGTTTGTTACTGCTGTTACCCATTAGATGTACTACTGCTTTCTCCAAATGACTGCATGAAAAAAGCCTGAAAATATAAAGAGCTGCCCTACACGGCATTGTTTCACTGACTGGAAAAAAAAACCCCATCAGCCTTGTGGATCTGAAAAACACACACATTCCAGTACATTTTAAGGCCATACCTGTCCACAGACTGAATCCCTGTTGGTGTGAAGTGTTATCACTGACACAATGTACATGACACATCGCTTTGGGCCCCATAACAAAGATCACATTCCTGGAGAGAAGGTCACATGTATGTGTCACAGGTCAACTCACAAAGAGTCAAAGGTTTGTGTTTGTTACTGTTGTCCACTCATTTCTTATGCATTGATGCCTGAGTACGTGATTTTGTGTGTGTGTTCTGGGAAGAGGGTCATTCAGGTTTCATGCCCTGGCGGGCTTAGTTCATAGTAAGGCATACTAGAGGGATTTAGTGGTAAAGCCTGCACCATTGTCCAATTGATGGAATGTACTGGTCAACCATGTGAGAGTATGAGTGTGTGTGTGGATGTGTGTGTGTGTGTTGCATATCTTCATGTGATAAAGCGGGTATCAGGAAATAGACATTCTTGTGTTGCCATCCTTTGTGGGTTTTTTGTGTTTCACTGTTAATGTGAGGGTGTTTCTTTTTGCTTTTGTGTGTGAAACCATTGGATGACAGGGTTTGTGTGTATGTACATTGCACGACGCGTTGGTGAGTTTATGCTCGTGTCACTGTTAGTGTGCATATACAATAATCGGCTATAATGCTGTATCAACAACTTTACTTTTCCTGAAATCACACCCTCTGGCTTGTTCAGCACGATGTGGATGACTCAAAATGAAGCATTTCCATGTGCAGAGTGATGCTGGAGGGGATTAAAGGCCAAATTTTCACTCAGGAAACTGATCTTAAATCCTTTTCTTAGTTTTTTTTGGATGTGAATTCTTTTTTATCGTGTCTTTTCATGCATCGAGAACATGCTTCAAGGTCAAACTACCAGTTTTACACATACGTTTGTCTGCCTGTAACAGTTTTACATTGATAAATGATTCACAGTATGTAAATGGATTTTTAGCATGAATTCTTATTAAAGTTTCAGAGGAACCTTTAACACTGGCAGATTGTGGTTGTGTTAAATCTTGCTCTGTGTAGCTGCTGCGGTGAAAGTGAAACTCCAGTTACCCTTAGATAGCATCACTGTATATTCTACAAGCATGTGTATAATGCATAGACATGAATGATCATTGATCATAACATCTTAAACATCTTGTATTTTTGTTAAGGTTACGTGCTATCTATCATGGGTCGTCGCCGGAACCTCCCCAACATCAACTCTCCAGACTGGGGCGTCCGCATGCAGGCTGAAAGGCAGGCTGTCAACTTTGTTGTGCAGGGTAGGATCAATGATTGTTATAGTGCTGCTCAGAAATAACAGCATCCTTGAACTGTGAGCCAAGGATTTCTTTGGTTAGAATTACAAATGAACTATTCTTATAAACAGAATATCAATGAGCAGCAATTTTAATTCTTGTTATTCTCATCAATTAGACAAGACAAACCCGAACTGTATCCAGAGCTGAGATCTGACGGTCTCTTAACATGTCTTGTAGCCATCTAAAAGGTTTTGCTGTCTGCTGATAATTTATATCATTCTGCCGCTTCTGTGTGCTCATTCTTCATTTCATCTCTAGATTTCAGCTCCCTCCAAATATTTTCAGTGGGATTTAGGTCAACTGCTTTAAAAGGTCTATATTCAAGTTTTCTTTTTATTTCTTTTTTTGTGCACTGGGTTACTCTCTTATCGAAAGACCCAGGATTTCTAATTCTGGGCAAGACTATCATCCTTCCTTTGGTACATGTGATGCCTCTACAACTAATGGCAGCAAATCAGCCCCAGAGCATGATAGAACCTCCATCATGTTTTAGTGTTGGTAGGATGTTATTTTCTCTTAGAACATTTTAAAGAGTGGTTCTGATTATGCAAACACTGTGTATCTGCATTTATTGATAAAAATATTCACATGAATGAGCTTACAGCTCAGAAGTGCAGGTAATTCTAACCAGATCAGAGTCTCCATGTTTTTTGTTTGATAATGAAATTTTGGGTTAAATCATTTATTTATTTTTTCAGATAAAACATAGATATTTGATTTAGCTGTCTTCTCGTGCTAATGGTATTTTTATGAATATCTATCGATCAAGTCAATTAACTTACAGAAATGGGAGCTCCTTTCAGACCGGTGTGTGTGTGTGTGTGTGTGTGTGTGTGTGTGTGTGTGTGTGTGTGTGTGTGTGTGTGTGTGTGTGTGTGT
>JAOXYM010000005.1:13457767-13482996 GCA_028567055.1 Leptatherina wallacei
GTGTGTGTGTGTGTGTGTGTGTGTGTGTGTGTGTGTGTGTGTGTGTGTGTGTGTGTGTGTGTGTGTGTGTGTGAGTACAGGTTCTGCTGCTGATCTCTGTAAAATGGCCATGATTAGGATCTTTAACCTGGTCTCCTCCTCCAGCTCACTCTCTGCCAGGTACCAAGACTTAACACAGCACTACAATATTAAACTAAGATTCAGATGTTGTAGGTGTTATTTAGAACTCACCACACCATGACCTCCATGTTATGTCTTCACTCTCCACCTAAGAAGCCACTTTAATAAAATTGTCATTAGTTCCTTTCATCATATATTTCTAGATCTAGATGGGAGATGAGTTAAAGGAGTCTGTCAAACCAGAACACATAAGCAGCACTCACTGGTTTACCAGCCAACTAAATTTGTTGTGATTCGGAGGCCTCCCAAATGAATACTGCTGCCAAATACTCAGATAGAGTAAACACATACGAAGCAAGAGCCAAAATAAACTATTAGTGTAAGTCAGAAGAGCGGCGCAAACAGGACTGAGTTGAATCATTCACTGTGGTCTGTTGATGAAGATGCTGCAATTTTATATTTAATATTAGCAGACAATGTTTTGGTTAAATCTGAATGTGTATATTATTGTAGACTTCTAGCCCAGCTTCATGATGAGCTTCTTTATGAAGTGAAAGACTCCCAGGTTGAACAGTTTGCAGGTAAATTAACCTCATCCATTTATGTCAAACATACATGAAGGTATTGAGCTACCTCTCATTTCTTTATATTTTGCTTCCAAGCAGTCAGACTTTCATAGCAAATTAAACAAAATCTGGATTGAAATTCAGTGGAAACAGGTTTTATTGCAGGTCTTTTGACTCCCTGACGAAGGCCAGTGGGCTAGAGGTCACTATGATATGCCACAGAAATAAAGGCATTTTAGGTACTTTTAAAGGAGTGATTTGTGCTATCTAGGTTTTATGGGGTGATGAATCCTCCTCAGAGCCTGGACATCAACCATAATGAAGCAGTGTGGGACCATATTGAAAAACAAATCCAAATAAAAGCTTTGGGAAGTCGTTCAAGAAGTCTGGAGACCCTTTACAGAAGACTACTTAAAGAAATTACAAGAAGGCTTGTCTAAAAGGGTTTCAGTCTTCAGTTTTATATGCTGTATTTTCATTAATGTTTGCACATTTTTCAATAATCACTGCACCTGTTTCCGTTTTCTGAAATAAAGAAATGTGGGGTGGTGGCTCAATACTTTCCCACAATATTGTGTAGCAACATGATTTTGATGAAACTGTTATGAATAAAGCAATTAAAGTAGTTTGAAAGAGACTCCCATGTAGCCTGTTTGATGTTTTCCCCATCATTTCTGTTTTGTTTCCATCTACATGTGTGTGCGAACACTATTGTGTGCAGCTCTGGTGAGAAGCACCATGGAGTCCCTTCAGCACATCGACCATCTAGGAGTGCATCTTAAAGTTAGTGATCTAATCTAATCCTTTCATGATTTTTTTAAAAGTTTGCAAAGTTGTAGGTTTTTTTGTGTTGCCATGAGACCAAGATTAATGGAAATGTACACAGAAAGGGCCACTCAGTGCATAGACAGAAAAGGTTTCACAATTTTAAATTCTGGTGGTGTGATTATTATACACAATTACAATACAGCAATAATTTTAGATAAATTTGAGAGAAAGTATCACACTGTGAATACTCAAGTATCTCTCTCTTTGACCTGACGTAAACAAACCACTGGGAAAAATTCATTAAAATGGACGGATATTATCACACATTCTGTACAACGTTCTGTAGGAGAAACATGTTCCACCAAATACAAGAACATTTGCAAACATTTCGAGTTTGTGGCTGTTCTTCTGCCTGGCAAGAGCATACACAATGTAAAGAATAATTGGTGTCTACTGTGTCTGATATATCCGCATAGACAGCATTTTTTCTTTTGTCTGTGTGTTTCCTAGGTCCCCCTGAAGGTGGCGGTCTCCAGTGGAAAGTCTTGGGGATCCATGTCTGAGCTTAATATACCTCCATTGTCTTCTTTTCCTTGAGATCATCTTCCTCCTCACCACCTCTACCACCACCACCACGCCTATTTCTCATACATATAGTTTTTTTGTTTGTTTTTTTAAATAATTTTTTCCATGTTGTTACTTTATTCTCCTTTTTCTTCCTCTGTTTTCCAGGCTTTATGAACTCACTGGGTCTCATTTTTCATAGTCCCTCTCTACATTTCTCCCTTACTGTTCACTTGTCCTGCATCCATATCGCTATGGAAACCAGGCAGCTGCAGCTCCACTTGCATTCTCTTCATCTGTATCCGGGGGCAACGGCAAGAGCCCATGACTGGATTGCACCAGTTCTTTTTTCTTTTTTTTCTCACTCGCTCTCTCCATCCTGTAAAGTAAAGAAAAGAAATGTCATTGTTCTCCTCCTCCATTTTCACACTATCTTATTACAACCAAATATGTTTTCTCTGTTTTGTTGCCAAGGTGAAGTTTCATGTTTTAGAAAGGGCTTGTTTTTCATTGGTTTATTAAAGTGGTTGTTGGCACGTCAGTTGAGCTTCTGTATACCTGAAATAACAATAAGTAACTGCTTTACCTACAATTCCCTTATAATAGTTGTTTTTACACTTCGTTCATGCTAAATAAAGCTTGTGCATTAAATGTGCTGAACCCAGCATTCACTTTTCTCACCTCTTTTCACCTGTAATTCATTTCTTGAGCTGATTTGCATGCTGCACTTTAGCATCCTCAGAGTTGATGCTCTAACTAGAAGTGTACAACACAGCAGCATTATCATCTTGAAGATCTTATGGTTGATTTATAATGGAGAGAAAATCTAGGAAAATCTATTTTCAGATTGGAGTAAACGTCACCTTTTACTGACTGCATTCATATGTCACACAGCAGATGATCTAATTCTGCTTGGCTATAAGCATCCAGCTCTTCACTCTCTCCAGTTTATCCTTTATCTGCTCACTCGCTTGCCCACTCACCCTTTTGTATTGTTTGTGCCTTTCACGTTTACACACACATTCCACAAATGCTCATACACACTTCAGAAACACACACATTCACCAGCTTCCAGGCACACTGACCGAGTTTCCTCGTTTGGCAGCCACAGTAAGATTCCCCCGCCCCTTTCTTCTCTCCATACCATCCTACAATTAAGACCCCTTTAAACATGCTGAGTGAATCTGACAGAACTATACGCCTTGTGACATTTTATACAAAGCCTAACCCCTGTTACAAATTTAAAATGTCATGTCATGTTGGCCTGCTAATTATTAGAGTTGTCACTTTTTTAAACTGGGACAAAAGTTGCGTGTGGAATAACTATCAGATTCCCAAACCGCTGTCTTGTACTTACATTTCTGTTGTTTCCTTTCATTTTCAGTTGAATGGGCCTTTGCTTTTCCACTGACAAAAATATACTCTGCATTTTCTGATGGGAGTGAAGCTTTTCTCACCAGGTCAGTATTCGCAGTTCAGAGCCAGAGCAACAGACAGTGTTATGGAAATCTGCCCCTCCATTCTTTCATTGTTTGGTGGTTGAAGAGAGCAAGGCCTCCCCTCCTTCGCAGGGCGGGGGGCTGCGATCTGCAAATTCAAGTGGACACTTTGGGAGTAGGGTTGTCTTCTATTTTACAAAGTTGAAATACAGAAAAAACATCCACTAAATTTCATGGAAATTCATGTCTTTTAGAAGATTGGCACAAGGTTACAAGAACGCCTGTCTGGCTGTGTGCTTCAATTTAATCGCCTGTGCCGTCAAAAAGAACGATCTGGGGCTAGCTCTAAAGACTCAGTTGTCAAGGGCAACAGCATAAGCAACCGTTGCTGCCTTAGGATGTGCAAGTGCACCCTACTGCTCATATCATGGCTGTAATTCCCAACAATTTCATCACTTCAAATCTAATATTTACCTCAGATTATTTATTCTTAGTCTTTCTTTTTTCTCTTATTCTCCTGAGCTGTAGGGACAAAAATACTAGTTTTACAGTTGCAGCATGTAAAAGCTTAATGCATCGTCTTTTTAATTGATACAATATATGTACATCCTTGTTTCAGTCATCATCATAATGCAAGAAATCCCATCTTTACATCTATACAGTGTTCCATTTGTTATCAGTATAAAAGAAAGGGTTAATAGCCACAAAAATAATAGTAATCCTGATGTGATGTTACAGCCGTCTTCCAAAGGAATGGCAGAAAGGGAACTGAAAGCTAACTGACACCAAGAAAATCCAGCTGGTCACTGCAGGCTCACTGAGGTTGGGGGAGACTGATTAAACCGGCTGTTCCTTCGCTCTGCTATAGTCTCTTTTTTTATTTGTCTGAAATACACCGTGCTTGGCTTAGTACTGTACATGTTAATCATATCCCACAGCATCACTGTCTTCTATATTCAACCCTGTTCTCTTCGGTTTAATTTGCATCCCTTGTAACCTTTCTGATCTAATCCAAGGCACTAATTACTTAGAACTCTACTTTCTGCGATTCGGGTCTCTTCCTTCAACTTCCTCACAGGAGCCAAAACCCACCTCTTCTACAGGTCGGCTAATTCTCAGATAAGTTCCCTCAGCAACAATTTAACTCCCTCCCCCCCTTAAGTCCATCCACCTATTCATCAGTGCTTCCTTCTACTCCTCTATCTGGGTGGACCGGTTGATCAGCCTTCCTCCCCACAGTGTGCCTGTATATCAATCCCCTGCTGTGCTTTGTACGGCTTGGTTTCCTGGCAACAGACAACAGCCATAGACGAGGCTCCAGGGCAGAGAGTGCCTTTGCATTGCAGCAGCTTGCTGTAGCTAGATAGCTCGGACCAGAGCCACTGATGTTCATGGCTAAGGCTGGTGTGAGCTACAAGCTAACAGAGCTGCTGCTGTTGCAGTGCTTTGAGTCTTATCTGGAACGTTCAAGCAGGCAGACTGGACAAGAAAAGCAGTGTCCGACCCCACTGGTGTTGGACAAAGACACACAGGCTAAGATGGTGCACTCTGAAAGTCTCTGCTGTTACTTAATATGGGATTGTTGTGTTGTAGCACAAATTTAAGACACCTGCACTACTGTAGAATCTCTTTAAATATATTTAAAATATATATTTATATATTTTAAGTCCATAGTTGCAGTTACAAAAGGAGTAAAAATGACCCCGAGGTGCTATTTACAGTAAAATATACTTTACAACTTTACAGTTAGTAACTTAAAGATTCAAAGAAATCCTTTGAATCCTTCTAGAAACAACATAGTTAAGAGCTGTGATTCAGGCAGCTGCAGCATGTTTTGAATTAATTTGAGTCAAGCTGACAGAGTTTTGGAGTTAAAGTTGCAGCGCTCGCCTAAGCAAGTTAACCAGAAGTCCTTGTGATTGAATAAAAGCTTAGTTACGGGATTAACAGCAGAGAGCATTTCCAGAGTGGCTCCACCTTCTTTTTCTTCTGACTGCTTGAACCGTTTATTCTTTAGCGTCCATCATTTCCCTCTTGTCATTTCCTGTTGACACCTGTACACATATGCAGAGGTATACCTGTGCATTTCCACTTTGAGTTTAAAAAAAAAACACAACTTTGACATTTCTTTGTAAAGAAAAATACAAACAAACAAAATATAACACAATTTACAAACTCCTCTTTCAGGCCTGGATATGATTATTAGTAATATTACAGTGCCATTACATTACTGCCACTAATTGGTACAGTTAAGTAATATCAATGTAGCATATTTAGTAAAATCCTTGTAGATAGTGTCATAATCTTGATGTTTTGTCTGCTTGTAGTTATTGCTTGATTAGATGGCACGTGGGAAGGATTTTTCCAAACAATAATAAGTGATTGTAGGATTCTGATAAACAAAATGTAGCCAGGACAGGAATAAAAATGCAGCAGTTACCGTCACCTTTGGCAAATTTTGACCTCAAAAATTAGCCACGAGTTTTATAGTATGAAATACACATTATGCTATCATTTCTTGGATATTTGTTCATGATACAGCTGATAAAACTGGAGAATGAGAAACAGTATCCATAATCTTCATAGGAAATGTAAAAAAAGAAAGAAAACAAAACAAAACCAAAAAAGAATAAATAAAACTACCAGTACTGTACAGTTATAGCAAAACAAGACACAGTTGTGCTACAAGTGCTATATGTTCTTGGCACCTGTGGCCTCAGTCCGGAGTGAGTCCTTCAGTATTTGCCACCTCAGAGCAAAATCCTCACCAGAGGTAGAGAGAGAGAGGGGGAGTCCATGCCGTGGAGCTCCTATACTGCAGACCTCCTCCATCCCCACACACCCCCTCTTTGAACTGCCAATGTGGCACATTCCTCCCTCGCCCTACTCATCATGTGGAACATTTCAGGTGAAAGCCATTTTCTGACACAAAAAAATTATTTCCATCAGGATCAGTTTCAAACTGGCAAAGTTGACAGCTTGCATTAAGTAAAACATCAGCAGTAGGTTGAGATACAGCTATTTACAGTCACACAATTAGTCTAAAATCTAATGGAGTGGTTTTAACACTCAATGAAAGAACCAGTAGCTGCTCTGAATCCTTTTCCCACTGTTCACATCTATAAAGGAAAAAGCAACCAGGAAAGATTGAAAACAAAATGCTGGCAGTTTACATTCATGTCTGTGAGTGTTCAGCCCCAACGCTGTTGAGCACAGACACCATCAGAGTAACCCAGCACACTCACAGTCAGTACAATTGTGCAGTTTTGAATAACAGGCCCTTTTCTTTTAGTCTGTAAACGGAAGGAAATTTGATCATGATTAGTAGATATTCATACTGATTAGTTGGTGTAATAGCCACAGCTTAACGTGGCCACTATATTTGGAGAAGCTTTAGCTCCAATAGCCTCAGTTTGTGCCTCTGATGATGATAATTTACTATTTCCAAAGTAATCTGAGCTAAAAGAGCCTTTTTCAGCAGTGGAATTTATGCAGCATAGCCTCTCAAACCTCAACCATTAAGAAAGCACACTTGCATAAAAAAGAAAGACAGAAACCCAAACAAAGAAAAACGTGAAACTGTTTTTGGATTGTATGTCAGCAGAACATTTGAGAGGGATGGTGTGTATCTACTGTGAATGCACACTTGGGCACAATTTGCATACAGTTCACTACATTCTAACATTAGGTATGCAAGACCAGTGCTAAACAGAGGTGAGACCTCACAGGGCATTGCATTCATATGAGGTACAAAACAGACATTGCTCAGACTAGAAATAAATGCATCAGTCAGTGCACTTCATCTGTACGATTCCAAATTGCCTTTAAATTAGCTTAAGCCATGCAGTCCACAAGATATTTTGAACTCTAGTGCATAAAACCTCGGCAAAGGCATTTTGAATGATACTACCTCTCTTTATAATATGTACTGGTATGGATGAAATTTCTCCCAGAATACATGAAAGGGCTTTGAAAATTTCATCAGGCTAAGACTGATATTGGCAGCAGCAGAAATGGCTCACAATAGACAGACTTCACATTCTTCAACAAAGATCAAAAAGTCCACCTCTCACTCTCATCCTCATCCAAGTCCTACAAATACTGGTCTGGAGGGCCTGAGTGCATGAGAAGGGATAACTGATGTTAAGATGTTTCCCAATCACAGTTGATGTGATTCTGCGAACACACCCTCAGTACCACTGACCTCTCACTGATACCAGAGTTCACCTCAAGGGAAATGGATGTCATAATCTAATCCTCCTAGTTTAATAGGGACATTATGAAGGTCAGTGGTAGTTGTTTTTTCCAGAAACATCACAAAATACAGTCAGATTCTCTGTTGACTCTCCAGCAGCAACCAAGTTCAAAGCAGATGCATCAAGGTTGTGTGAAGCATCCTCTGAAGAATAACATATGAAAACAGTACTGTTTGATGCCTTCAGTGCTTTCATACCTTTACTGTTGAATTTAAATCTTTGATTGGCTCAATTTGAAAGATTAAAATCATGACAGTTGCTAAGCCTCAGCTGGGATTGTTTCAATAAGAGTTAAGGGGAAAAGGCCATAGCACCATGAATGCTGGCATACAGTCGTGTTAAAAGAGCTAACTAAGGTCACCTTTTGTTAATTGTGAGTGGTCATTCCAAATTAAAGAGGAAAAATTGGCATTTTCTGTCTCATTTTAGGAATTTGAGGACAATGAAGAGGAAACACAGCCATCACCTGTGTCACCTGGGGCATTTGTACTAGAAAGACGCAGGATGTTGGAATATAGCATTTTGTTGTTAAGTTGTTGAAAGTATGACCACAAGCTGGTCAAACAGAAGAAAGACTCTTATTCTCCAGACTCTCTTGTCCTTTCTTGTCCTTCAGCCAGTGACAGATGAGTGAATCGCTGCTTTCAATTTCATCAAGGTTTTTAGAATTGGATACAACTTGTACCTAAACAACGCTCGACTGCCTTGTAAAGATTCCTATGCACTTCCTGGTGGCTGGTTTTTATCTCACACCTTTGTCTTGATCTCAAAAAGTAACAATTTGAAATGCTCTAAAGTCTAAACCATTATAAAAACGGAGCGTTTTTATTTCAACTGTATGCCGTGTGGTTGGAGTTTCTCCCCTTAAAGTTATATTTGCATTCATAGACACATTTCATGCAAATGGTAGTTTTTTTTTTCTTCTCAAAGAAACACACATTTATTTTATATGTTTAAAAAAGCTTATTTTCATTATATATAGATAGTATATATAGTACATATATGTCAAAAAATGTTCTATGCTTTTCCAGGGCAGGCACCGTACACACACTGGGTACAGAGGCATGCCACACTTGCATTGCTTTTTGCATTCTACAGTTGGTTGGCTGGCAGGCATAATGTCATCCAGGCAGCACTGCAGTTGGTGAATGTATTCTATGTCTGCACCAACTCTTATCACACATACACACTCACACACTTTCTCTCCCAAAGACCGAGTCCCTTGTATCACACCTATGCACACACAACCATACATCATGTGCAACCTGGCACCAGCCTGTCTGTCGTCACAGAAGCAGCGTCATGCTGCCCAGATGACATCAGAATAGGGGCTGGGTCTAAGGACTGGTCTAACGAGCTTCAAATGGAGTCATTAAAGCAGTGCGGCAAGGCTCCAGGGTACATGCAGAGATAGGGAGGGGAATGGATGGGACCTTTAACCGGATGGGTCAGAGGAGGGGTGCAGAGCTTATATGAAAAGTCTAGCCCAGGGTTGCAGACAGATTCATAAGTGGGATGGAGGGAAAGGGAAGCAAGGTGTGGATTGGTGGTGCTAACTTTGTGACATTAAATTAGAGTTCTTTTTTTTCTCCTTTTTTTTTAACTTATGTGCTTTTTTTGTCACGTTTATGTTTAGTTTTTTTACAAATAGTATGATAGTACAACTTAGGCTCAGCGGAGTGGATGGCTGAATCTACTGCTGGTTGTTTGCCAGGAGATGGAGGGAGAAACGTTGACATTCGCTACATGAGTTTTCAGCTCTATACACAATATAAATACATGGAGTATGAGGGATAGTAATGCCAATATATGGGTTCAAATAGTTATTTGCTATTTGTGCTCAGTCATGTACTGTAGGTATGCAAGTATTGCTAGTCATGTCTGACCCAAGTTGTTCCCCAATAACCTGGATTCATTACGTGAAGTGTAGACTGCAGCTACTGAGTCATTGTCGTAGTTTTGACAGTAAAATTTGCATATTAAAATGTGGCATCTTTCTTTAAAGTTATAAAATTTACAAATTATTAGTTAAACTGTGAACATATTCAAAACCTTAGAATTTATCTTGGTTCAATCAGTAAACAATTTTTAAGTACACATAGAAAGTAGTAGTGTTAAGTTAGATAATACTTGACTCTTATAGAGAGAAAGGTTCATCATATTCTTTAGAGGCTTGGTCCAGTGTCAAACCATAGCCTCATCAAATGCACATACATACACATACAGTGACATACTCTTTAACAATCACACACACACATGCATGCGCACACACAAGCCCGCGCACACACACACAAGCTCTGACGTGCAGCTATATCATGTCTTGGGATCTGACACTGCAACGAGAAAGCTGCACCCTCTTGCCACCTCAACCAATTACAGACCCTCTCCTCAGCTCCAGAGAGAAAAGAACTGAATAAAGGATCATTTAAATATTTTTTCTTTTTTTAAATTAAGAGAGGGAGATATAGTCAAATAATCAGTGAGGAGAGCACAGAGGAAGGTGTGTGAGGAAGATGCACTGTGTTGATTCACGTGCACTTAGGATGCAGGATGCACAGTGCATCTTTCCGGTTGCCATCCTGTGATCTTTCTCTCACTGTGGGGGTCAGCAACACACTCTCACTGTGCTTCAATATGGTGTCTTGAGAGTATGGGGAACAGCCAAACTGTTTGTTTTGTGTAACCATATTTCTGTCTAAAACTTACAGAATGTAACACTGCATCACTGGTTTTTACGGATGTGCGGACTGAGAGCACACCTACTTTTTTCCCCTTCTTCCTCTCAAGCAAAACCATATCTGCCATCCTATCCACAGGACCCCCCCCCCAGTGCAGCAGAATGCAAAAGTTTCATTGCGCTCTCCTGCAGCAAAACCATTATACAGTCAATGGGCAAAACCCATCAGCTGAATTCCAGCGTGGGAAAACTGAGGGGTTGGGGGAGGGGTAAAGAGGGGAGTTTGTTGAATTGCAATAAAGGGGAGTTTTGATCTGAGTCACATGATCTTGAGGCCAAAGGGGCTGGGGAGGGTGCTTAGTTGGGGTGCCAGTTGAGATATTTTTTTTCTCCCGCAGTGGAGAAGGAAGGGGAAAGATACAAAAAATAGATTAATAAAATAGAAGAAAAGAAATAAACTCTCATTTAAAAATGTAAAAGTATAATACAAAAAATAGCAACAAAAGTGAAATATTAATAAAAACGTTAGTGACTTTAAGATGAAATAGTAGAAGTGTTACTCAAACATTTCTAATGACATGAAGTAAATAAAAGCTGTCGGAGGAGAGGATGCAGTCGGGGCTCTGAGGTGAACGAGGGTTATTGCTCTCTCTGTCCCTCTCTTCCTCCATCTCCCCCTCTCCATCTCTCTCTCGCCCTCTCTCCCCGTCACCTCTCACTCCTCACGAAGCTGCAAGCGGTAGCGGCTGTGGCGGATCTGAAAGAAGAGCCTCTCCAGCGGCGAGCGGCTCATTCCGGGTAGCCTGTAGTCCTCGCTCTGGCCCGTTCTGCGGAAGCCCAGCGACTCGTACAGCTTGTGGGCGGCCAGCTTGACGGCCGTTGTTCCGAGGACCACGGCGGCGTAGTTGTTGCGCACGGCGTACTCCAGAACACGACGACCCAACGACTTGGCGATGCCTTTACCACGGTAGCGGGAGTCCACCGACATGCGTCGCAGCTCCACGGTGTTGTCCTCCTCGTGACCCTGCGCGGCCACAATGCCCACCACCTGTCCGTCAAGCACTGCCACCCAGAAGCAAGAGCCTAGCAAAAGAAAAGATAAAAAAAAAAAGTTTGATGGAATTAGACCTACTGAAACTGAACTGGACTTAGTGAGGTTGTTCACTTTATTATTTAAATGTGACCTCCATCAGACTCCAGTGTGAACAATCTAAGGCAGGGATTCCCAACTCTGGTCCTCAAGGCCCACTGTCCTGCAGACTTGTGATGTTTCCCTGCTTCAACATACCACACTCAAAGTAATGGCTCAATAGCAGACTTGTCCAGAGCTTAGATTCATTTAATTTGAATCAGGTGTGTTGCAGCAGGGAAACATTGAAAACTTGCAGGATAGTGACCCTTGAGGGCCAGAGTTGGGGATCACTGATCTATGGCCCTGAAGTGACCTCCATGCGCAGAAGAAAATGTGACGTGTTTATGGAAGCAGCTTTTGCTGCAGAAACAGCACTTCTGTCCCTCGAGTGACGCAAAAGTTGGTAGAAATGCAACATGACTGTTCAGATTGAGGTCGCATTGAAAAACATCAGATATGTCTCCAGTTTAGGACCATATGAAAGTGGTTTGGGTTTAAAATATAGGAAATTATGCTTTCGGTCTATTATAATAAGCTAATAAAAAAAGAGTCAGATTTGAGCCACTTTTGCCTGCATTGGAAAATATAGATATATATACAGATATTGTTAGTACAGCAAGTCTGAGAACTGAGAAGAACAGCCCACTGAGCCTACTGTCTCTGTAAAGCCTACCACCTGTCTGCAGTGAGAAGTGTGAGCCCTCCCTCTCTCCATCTTAGAAATGATAAATGACCACATTGCTCAAAATGTGGCACTATTCCTTTAAGACACTGCATAATTATCGTGGCCAAAAATAATCACCTTGGTGATGCAACATCTAGAAAAAATCTTGGGGAAATTATATTTACTTCACTCACACTGATTAATCTTTATCTTTTACATTTTCTTGTACCTTTTTTCATTTTAGGCAGGGGCAGTTGCAGTAGGCTACAGACTAAGAGGTAAGGACTTTGGACAAAAATTTGAGAAAAAAAACTGTGTGTTTTTCAGTAATGTTCTACTTCATCAGCTGAGATCATATCATAAAACACGACTAATTATGATCCTCAAGTTAAGAGAAGCGAACGACGTCCTGTGCTCACATCGACAGCACAATGTTGTAACAGCTTAAATATCCTGTTGTTGATACCAAAAAACGAGAGTAGAGGAAAAGCTGCATGGAGTTAATGAATGAGCTGGACAGAGACCAGTGTCTAATGGGTGCCTAATGGCATTAGCCACTCAGCAAGACTCTGCTGATTAAAAGCTCAAGCATTACAGAACAGTCACATTGGACTTGCAGTTAAGTGGAGCAAAGTAACGGAAACACAGATGTCAGACAAGGAAAAAAAATATGTATTTTATCCAAATCTCACTTGTTATGTAAAAACTACATGGAAAGAATGAGGATTTGGACATTTTTACAACAACTCGTACACATTAGGATCTTCCTGAGTAAATCAAATGCTGATAACAGACACACTCACAGACAGACAAACAAGGTTAATACATTGTGGGTAAAAATGTCAGCAGACAATGCACCTCCACCAGACATATCAGCCCCTTTGATATCGATCTTTATTCAAGCTCCAGTTTATAAGTTGTTCACTTTGATGCATAGAGATAACACTTCAGTTTTCTTCTTCACCCTTGAATGCCATTTTTCAAGGATAAAAGCCCAGATTGGAGGAGAAAGGAGCATCCTTAACATACCAAACATCTTCAGTATAACTTAAGGTTCCTTTTTGTCAGTAGTTATAATAGTTAAATTTAAAATAGCGAGTAAGAAGTGTTATGAGCCATTTTGACTTGCTTCTTCTCTTCAAATTATTCTACTGAATCTTTTAATCACATCATTTAAAAAAAGAAAAAAACATTATACTGTGTTGGCCCTGGCTTAACCTCCTTTACAGATCATAATCTTTCAAAGAAAAAGACCCTCTGCTCTTCTTGTTTTAGTTGTGTAACAATGTTAAATACCCTCCAACGTCATGTGTTGGCAGCGGTTATATGGTTTTGTACTAACATACCATCTGTTTGTTACAGATGAAGTCAAATCTGACTTTTCCGTGACTGGCAGAAGCTGACTCGTGGATCTGCTGCTCATGAGCTTGGGTCCTAATACGCCCTCTGTGACATGGCTTTCTCTTTCATGCCTTCACACATAACCTCTCTTAATAGTTTCTGTTGAATCTCTCACTCGTGCATACTAAAACAGGTGGTTACAATGACATCATGTTTCTGCTGGAGTCCCCGTGTGTCAGCGGGGATTTGATGCCCCTGTAGGCTCGTGTTAAGCTGGCCCAGACGCTTCTGTCACTGAATCAAACAACTGTGATGAATGCATGAAGCTAGCAGCAGCAGGCGATCCCACGTACTCGCTGCCCTCCAAGTGTGCAAACAGAGATTCACTAATCTGGTGCGATTTGCATTTTGAAGCCTGAACATTATCTAGTTTGCTTTTTTCGCTGAAATGTTGCATCCTGATCACCCTGAATAAGTAAAATTAGCATCCTGTCACCCCAGTAGAAATGTTGCAGATTCCCCCAGAAGGCATATTTTTCCGTCAGGTATGAAAACTTTACCTGAAGAAGTTGCTTATCAGAAACTTTGTGTGATGCATGCATGATCTGTGGGATCTGGATCAAATGACTGTGCACTTAACTAAGATCATGTTTGTGATCGTGTTTTTTAATGCAAATGTCCTTTTTTTGGGACACCAGAGGGTGTGGATGATTATGTTGAGCTTTGATGGATTACTGTTTCACAGATTGTACAACTCAGACTTGCAAAGTTGTAAGTGGTTAAGTACCTTGCAGCATTCACAAATAGCACAGAACAAGGTTTTATTATGGACAGATGTCAAATCTGCGGATGTCAACTCCTTTGGCACAGTTCTGGCGTTATTGTGTTTGTGTGTATGCTGCGTGTGCGTGTTTGTGAGTGTGTTGGACAGGAGAAAGAGGGAGGGGGGGGCACGCTTGCATGAAGCCCTCCTGACCATCTGTCTGGACTGAGTCTGTGCCAGGAATGAGGACAGCTCAGGAAGGCATGCACAGCAAGCACTGCCCTGCTCATCAGGGTGTGCACATTACTTAATACTGTGTCTCAAAAAGATCACTCACAAGGGACAATGAGCTAAACGGGGGATTGAAATTTTACAACTCATCCTGCCCCTCTACTCTTGTTCATCTCATCTTTTCCAGTGAAAGCTAAGACGTATGTAGTGACCACTAAGCTTTCTGACATCACTGTTCAGGGAACATTACATGCACTGCAATAGTTCAGTCATTATAGAGAATGAAAGACATTGTGTCACATTGCATTCTGGGTAGTGGTGGCCATGGGGAGCCAAGGAAGGGAAGGAAGGACTCAACATCATCTGAGAAACGGAGGAAAGAGCAGATGGATGAGGTAAAGATCAAGTTGAGGAGAGAACAGAGAGAAGCTAAACAAAGGAACAAAACAGTAATAACTTTTTTTTTAAAAAGAAAAAAAATACAGGAAATGAACTGGTTTCTTAAAGAAACCAGGTGTAATCTTTTAATCCCCTGCAATACCTCTACTGTTATTCCTCAACCTTACTTCTGTTGTATGAAGCTGGACAGCAGAAAAATCTCACCATTTGAGATAAAACTTCTACTCCAGATGTGGGAACACAGCAAACGCTAAGCATTTATTTATTTTTCCTCTTTATGTGACTAACACATAAACAAAATAACATTTAACTCAGCTATGACTGTCACTTCCATCTGCAGTCCCAAAATGCCTTGCACCTTTCCTGATGGGCTCATGCAGTGAGAAAAATGAATCAGATTAAACCAGAAGAGTTCAGGAATGGGACAGTAACCGCAGAGGTCGAACTTTTCCTGCAGGGTTATTGTTGCTTTTGTTGGACAGATGGTCCAGTTTTTTTTTTTCCTATTTTAATTTTAATACAAAAAACAATGTATAAATCAATATAGGAGACTATATACCTGTAGCACTTGTATCACCTGTATGACCTCTCTCAATACATGCAGATCAACCAGGTCAGAGTTGATATTTAAAAAGGGGGTCATCAAGCATTTTAAATGAAAAGATTACATCGCTACGTTTGGGTTGGCTGTAACCTTTGAATCCTGTTTTTATCTTTCTTCTTTCTACTGTTCTTTTGAGCAAGGCATTAAGTTCCCTGTTGCTCCAGCTCAGCAGCTGCCCAAGCTCAACGCAGCGTTAATACAGTGCACCGCCAGTGTTCTGGTGTGTGTGTGTAAATGGTATGAATGAGCTTACTCACTCAGAAAAAAAGGACTTAGAGAACGAGAGGAAAGAGGCACAAAAAGAAGAAGTCATGTATATGTCCTCTTTGAAAGAATGAGTAAGCAGAGGAGGAGGAGGAGGAGGATGGTGGGGCATCTGTGTTAACAGTAATAGTGATGTCTCTGAAAGGAGCTATTATTGCTGGTGGGACGTACAAATACAAAGGGGGGAGGGAGGAAAGATGGAGAATACAGAGGGGGGGGGCTAAAGAATACAGATGATCTCAAGAGGAGAAATCAGTTGAGTAGAGAGTGAAGGTGAGAAAGAGAGGAAGAACTCTGGAAATCATTTGCAAGCAAAAATCTGATTACAGTATTTTAAATGCAACAGATAAAATTTCTTACTCTGCTTTGCAAGGATTATTAGGATGTCTTTCTGAATATGTGTGGGAGTGTTAAACACTTGATGATCCTGTGAACTGAACCCATTAGAACCCCCCCCCCCAAAAAAAAAACCCTGCACAAACTCATACACTTGTACACTTTAACACACAGGAGCTCATACCCGGGAATTGTCTCTATAGAGTAACAAGATTATTCACGTTTCCTCCAGATGAAACCTAGAGGGCTAATTCGGTTGATAAGCGTTCAGTCTAGACGCCGCCTCACAGTGCTGTAGTTCACTTGTTTTATGAGCCAGACACAGTTTGAGCGCGCTGGGGATGTAAGAGGCTTGACTTTGTGTATTCTCGCTAATTATTTAGTGTTTACATTTTTCTGTGTCGTTGCAGCGAACATTACGTTTACGACCCATGATAAAGCGTTACACTTATGTCACTTGCTTTGATAAGTGATTCTCTCTGTCTCTCTCTCTCTCTCTCTCTCTCTCTCTCTCTCTCGCACTAAAACAATTGCAAAAATCTACTTCTTTTTTTCTCCATATTTAGTTGTTTTGTAGTATTAAATTCTTTGTGTAATAATTTCTAATTGCTTTAATTGTCAAAGCTAGAGCATGATCTGTTTCTAATATAATTCCTACTGTATATATTCTTAAGATGCTCTATAATGTCTCCTTTGGTCCTTTGCTGCATGCACAACCTCCTTAATGCATTCACCAAGACACACCCTGCTCCTGGGGTCAGAGTGCACACTGGGAGAATAGATTAGCCTGTCAGACTGAACCCACGCATCAGCAGTTTCTTCCTCCGCCACCAGCAAACGAGAGTGGGTGGAGGTGACTGTCAGATGCAGGACACACTGTCCACATGTACATACGCACGTACGCACATAAATAATTCATTCATACTTAAGCGAAGATTCACACCAGAAGTCTTTTCCACTAGTCTGGCCATTAAGCTTAAAACAAGACATAAGGAAGGTGGATCCACTGATGTGTGTGTGTCATCACACGTGCAGAGCCCAAGGCACTCCTCCTAGTGTGTACTCCTCCCTGTTATACTGCCATTAGTTCAGAAAAACTCTTTATGTTCACTTTATTGTTGGTGTTGCTGCCCGCTTCACATCCACACGTCTGTTTCTGTTTGTTTATATGCGTGCGGCTCCATTTTACACACATGCCAAACTTTAATATGTCCACGCTATTGTTCACATGACTGCTGTTACAAACAACCTGAGCCCCATCTGCCTCTTCATTCCTATGGTCAAAGGCCATCATGGTGGGCGTTTACACACAGCTGCAGAATCATCATGATACGCTGCCAGATGCAGACACAAAAATAAGCTTTTCTAATTCACAGGTCACGATAAGGAAACTGATCAGCGATCACATTCTGACAACCTGTCTAATATTGACTACGTTCTTCTAGAGCTCCGTCGGATCTTTACACCTTTACGTAACCTTTTGTTTTAGAAAAATCTTGAAGTCTTGCTCTTTAAAAGCTTTGATCGTGCTCTACTTCTGTCTTCCTGATGTTATTGTGTATCCCTAAACTTCACCCAGACATACAACTCCTGCCTGAATTTACCCAAACTGCAGCTCTTTTTTTTTCAGGTTGCAGGTTTTCTTTTCATTCTTATCTTTAGTTCAGACAAGTAATCCCTTGACTGTCCATGACAACAGGCTTCAGACTAATGATAAATCACTGTTATGAGTCACCAGTAGGTCCACATACTGAGAAAAAGTTCAAAGTGAAAATTAATGAAGCTGCTGATGACACATCATGTAGTCTCTCCAGCATATGTCTTTGTTAAGTATTGATTTAAGTGGAATGTAAAACACAGGCTGAGGAGGTAGTAGTGAGACTACAATGTATTATTAATCTCAGGCTCCACTTTCACAAAACACCGAGCAGACAAGATAGACATACCTGCAGAGA
The DNA here is from genome assembly GCA_028567055.1 of Leptatherina wallacei. Taxonomy (NCBI): domain Eukaryota; kingdom Metazoa; phylum Chordata; class Actinopteri; order Atheriniformes; family Atherinidae; genus Leptatherina; species Leptatherina wallacei. The sequence goes on from JAOXYM010000005.1 coordinate 13,475,847, forward strand.
ACAGCTATTAATGACTTGTGAGTTTTCCAGTTTGTAGTTTTGTAAAGTGTGAGATGATTATGTGGTTGACTTTATGACATGGATCTAAAGAGTACTGATTATGTGAATCATCTATCAGATAATCATTGTGTTCACTGACACTAAGAAAAGGAATACATGTTTTCATTGGTGCTTATATTGTAGCCTCTAAGTTATTATTAACATCATCCATCCATCCATTATCTATACTTGCTTATTCCAGTGTAGGGTTGCAGGGGGACTGGAGTGTTCATCTTTTTTGCCTACAGATAACAAATGAGCTCATTTATTGAAACTAGTAGAACTGTATCTCTTTTCTGCCATTGATAAATTAATTTTAGCAATGTAAATATACTTTTTTTTTCATGAGCTCGGAGGAAACATGCATGGTTGCGCCGCCTCCTCCTCTGCACCTTCAGCACAGATGAGATTAAGAGAGGAAGAGGAGCAGGAGTTGTACAGGTGGCAGACAGAGAGAAAATGCAGTGTCTCAAATCGCAACAAGATGAAGGGATAGAAAAGGAGAGCACAGAAAGAAGCATGCCTTATTAATCTGAGATGCTACAGCTGACAAGTCGGAAATATCCCCAGGAGACTCCTTTGTCTCTGCTAACTAGCAAGCTCTTGATTTCTTTCCTTCTCACCAACACAAAATATCTTCCATTGCAGAACGCCTCTCCCTCACATGCTCCCATTTTTACTCACCACCTCCCATCACACTTTTTCACTTCCTCTCTGTCTGTCTCCCTCATTCTATCGTTCAGAGCTAAAATAAGCACAGCAGTTTATCAGTGGAGGAAGCTGCTCTCACCCCTGAAACACCCACACTCGTACACGTATTACAGTTGACCCACGTTGATGGAATAAATCAGGACTGCAACAGAGTGGGAATGAGGTATGACTGCTGTTAAAGTATGGTTAAAAATGTTGCATCCTTTATCTCATTTGGGCCTCTGATGGCTCAAGTAGCAGTATATGAGATAGTTTTCACAATTAGATAAACCTGTGAGATATGAAACTTGCTGACATTTGGCACAGTTTAGTGCAGAAAGGCGCTATTAGCAATCACAATGACGAAGCTGGTGATGTTGGAGTTCCTTGGAAAGAGTTTTAACTCAAGAATTACCTAAATATTCCAGCTGTTGACCTTTAAACTAGCAAAAAGCAACAAATACCTACAGTAAGAGTATGATCAGAAAACCAAATCCCCGTATTTCTACGGTAGTTAACTTAACATAAAATTGTCCAAGAATATGATTAGATTGAGATAGTTTACAAATTAGCCGTGTGGCTTTTTTTACTTAGATCAACATTATGAAATGTCCTGCCCATTCCTGCGACTCCTGCTAAGATTACATTAAGCCTCTCAGATTTTTGTCAGAGTACAGGGGTGAAAACATCTATGAAGGTTGGCTCCAAGCTGACAACTCTGCAGCTGGGTCAGTGGCATAGACAGAAATACAACAGGAAGTAGTTCTGTGCAGATAATCCGTACCTGTGCAGTTGTATTTTTTGCTCTGGTTTTCTGTAAGAAAAATTGCTCTGAATTGAGTAGTCTTTTGTTCTCTTGTAATTTCTTTGAGCAAATGCTGTGTAGTTTATGATCAGTGTTGGATATATATTGATCGGCACCATTGATTTGTCCCCGCTGATGAAGGACATAGAAAGATGAAAGAACTGTGCCAGCAGCTGCTGCATTTTAATGAAGTATAGCTTTCAAGTTGTCAAGCACTTATTGAACTATCAAATTTGAATAAAAAACCATTAGAAACTATTAATTTCATCTAGTCCTTCAGTAAATACTCTGTAAACTCGACCTGACCGGGAATCCTTTTTTTTATCCTCCCCACCATTACTCCATTTTTCTTCTACAACCTCTCTGCCTGCATGCATGCTTTATTTCACATCAAATGAAAGAGATGATAGAGTGAGTGATCATAACAGACACTCAGTTCTCTTACCTAGAAATATAACATGCGGGTGTACTACTACTAAGTTTACTTTTATAGTGTCTATTGCAGCAGTATCTCATAAGACACCGTTGCTCACATAAGATATGCTTTCACTGCCTTTAAGTTCCTGCAATGTGCCAAATGTTTCATTCTGTACATAATGACACACTCCTACATTCTGGGCCAACCGAGCAGCACATATACTGTAACAAATGACAGTGACGTCAGCTGTGCCTCTCCCATCAGAACTGAACATTGGTACCCAGGTGTTCATCCCCACGGGCCCATTCAGTTTGCAGGGTTGTAATCATTAGCATTGTCCAGGAGCAGTGGTGCCTGACCCCCTCTAAACCATCATGGCCCTGCAGCAATAATGGGAATGCTAAATTGCAGTTGTGTGTGCTGTGGATTATCAAGCCACGGGGGCGCAATGTCAGAAAGAAATGGACAAAAGGAGGGGCAATTGACCGGCTTAACTAACACCTGCTTTTTGTGTTGGCCACGTGTTTTGGGTTAACAGGGGATAAAATGTGTCCAAGAAGTTACAAGGCAGGAAAATGTGTCTGGAATTTGTGGGTTTCGGCCGCCTAGGCCCATGGGTTAGACTCCCTGAGGAGGATGAATAGTTTGAGATGACACCAGAGGTGGATTGATTTTTCCAATTAGAAACTTTGGTGGAGGAAATGAGCCTTGCCGACACCAAGTGTACTGCAGAAAGTGTATCAGCAGTCTCCTCTCTGCAATCAATAGCCCTGTGATGCCCTCCACCCCCACCCCCAGTGGCCAAGTGGAGCTCAAAGAGGAAGCGAGTGGGGGAAGGAATGGAGAAACAGATAAGGAGGAGGGGTGGGAATAAAGGAGAAGGGAAGCAGAGAGAAGACCTGCATATTTAATGCTTTTCCTCAGCTCTGCCCGAGGATCCTCGAGACCCAACCGTGTTTTAAATGTATGTGTCAGTCAAACTGGCTTCTATTTCTTTCTCTGGGTTTTTGACTCTTATCCTTTCTGCCACAGCAAAAAGTGGCTAACTTTGTAAAGCAGGCACTGGCAGCCATTGTATCTCATCTGCAACAATCATGATTTATTTTTTGGAATAGGATGGTGGAGCATTGCCTTCTGACAAACCACGCATGTATATATGTGAGAGCAGTGAGGTTTCCCCTCCTCCTTACCTGTGGGTTTCATGTAATAAGCCTCTATGTCAGCCATGTCCGTGTGCAGAGCACAGTCCAGATAATTGTGGATAACTTTCCTGCTGTAGTAGTAGCGCGCACCCATGAGAATCAGGGGTGCACAGAAGGTCAGTGTGACAGATTTGGTCACGAAAAAGCACATTACTATGGAGAAATGGAAGAAAAGTAAACGAAACCTGTCAGAAGAGAGAATCACATGTTTGATTTTTGGCAGAATTTGACACAACAAAGACAGAGAAGAACAATAACAGAGACATTGTGATAATATTAAGTATTACCCTTGTGTTGAAGTCTAAATGCAATAAATCATTACTTAGATCAAGAGGAATTAGGGTTATTTTTTAACACAAACCCACTTTCGCCAGACTGTGAAGTAAGGCACAAGATTATATCTGCAGGGGCACAAACATTAACATTGCAGAGTGAAACGTTTTTCTTTTTAAATTAGTACATGTTAGTATTGATTCAATTAAACCAGGGCATTTCATATTGGAGTTATTAGTCGATGTAACGCTGGGGGGCGCAAAGGGTAACAGAAACAAGCAGGATGGATGCTGCGCAACGCATGTTCAGAGCCATGCAAGTAGTTATACTCTGCAACTTAGCGCAGGGGGAAATTTAATGAAAAAAAATCGCTGCAGTGTAGAGAACAAATACTTTTAGTTCAATTATATCAATAAGTGCCGAATTGGCGCATTCGCTTCTGTGCCGAGACGTTAGGGAAAGCGTCAGCACAGTGCGTGAGCGCACAGCGGGGGATTTTAATCTGCTTTGCTGGGAGTGCGCAGCGGAATGATCTTTTATTTATTTTTCCCTTCTTGTTCTTTTTTGTTGTTGTGCGTGCGCGCACCCTGTGGGCCAATCCTCAAATTCATCCACTCATTCATTCACGGCACCGGCATGTCATCGCATCATCAGCAGGCCCGCCAGTTACAGCTACACATGCAGCATGCGCCTGCCATGCCTTTTGTTGTTTGGTGAGCAACGTGCCGGTGTGCCGGCGGAAAGAGAGCCGCGTTGGCAAAGCGCGGAGCTGCAACAAATTTCAGCTGAACTGATCCTCTCCCACGCGGTCAGATAGTACAGATATATTAGATTTTTGTGGGATTTAAAGAAAATAGTTTATTTAATAAATCACTTCAGGATGCAGACACTAAAACAAAGCGCAGTAGAGACGTGTCTTCCAACGAAAGCTTCGTGGAAAAAAAGAGGAAAAAACGAGGCTACATACATAATTAATGTCAGATCATAATGAAGTTTCCATTGCATTAGAAACGTGGGTCTATTAAAAGTATTCCGCTACATGAGGGAAAGTAATGGTCGTACTTACCTGTCAGAAGAGCATATAAAAACTGGGTCTTGGGCTGTTGTCTGATCCCCCTAAACGCCGTGTTGGGTATCCGCTCCATGATACCTTCACAAAAGATGCGCCGCACCTCCTCCTGATCCCCGCGCTCGAACTCGCGGATAAAAACCGCATCTTTTCTCACATCCTTGGCCTCGGCGGGGTTAAGAGCCACGCTGGAGGCAGGAGAGCTCCACATCATCGACTCTTTTTTGGTCCCAGGTATAGCATCGTGTTCATCCGCAACAATTTTAGTCTCGCAAACCATTTTGGGAGACGAACAATGCATGCAACTGGCTGCAAAAACTACAACTACAGTTCGGAAAGGAAGAAAAAAAAAGAAAGAACGAAATGATTGGGGGAAGAATGAGTGAAAATGGATGATGCGTAAGATTTTCTTAAAAATGGGCGAAACGATAATGAGGGGGGGATAAGACGAAAGGGGGATGTTCTGCTGCAACCCTGAGAGTTTCTGACGACCAAGACTTGCCAGTGTGATTCAAGCAGTATTTATAAGCGAGCAGGGCGGGTAGATTGGGTTCAGGGGTTGGGGAGGTCCTCCCGCCGCACAGATTGGATGCCGACTGTCGAGGAGGGAGGGGGAGGGGGCATCTGAACAGGCGTATGTGTGTATTTTGAGAAAGTGGACCCATGAGGTGGGGTGTGATGGCGAGAGTGCGTAGTGTTTCTGAGCAGGTTTGTCTTCATTATGTCTTGCAGTGAGCTGGATCCCCGCTTTATTGGGATACTAGGATGCATTACGCAGCGGGGAGGCGCGAGGTAAATCAGGGGCGATGCCTCAAGCAAGACAGGACCACTGCAGACTTTTTGGAAACGCTCTAACACTTTTTAAGCTTTTAGGATGTGTTTAATAATGCATTGTTTATTATTAAATCCACAGTAAAAATCAGGCTGGAACAGGCTTTTGGATATCTTCGTTGTTGCGCAGATTTTATTTTTTTAAATGCTTCTTTTACAATTAAGGAGAAAAAAGACCCTCAACCCTCCTCCCCCTATAATACATTTAAATGTCCAGATATGGTTTTATAATAAAGAGATTAGTGGCTGCACTCTCCGCACAGTGGGCTGTTTGCAGCCTCCTCTGCCGGGTGACTGACAGCTCTGCTGCACTGCAGTGATTCCTCCATGGCTTCCCTTCGCTTTCGCCACCCTGCTCCTCTTGTCATACATCACTCCCAACATGGAGATTACAGCTCGCCTTACTGCGCATCTGAAACCCCGTCCGTTGTAGACTTGTGGCGCACTGTGCACCTGCGACAATTCTGACTGAACCCCCGCAGCGGTGAAGGGGATGAGAGGGATGCCTGATCGGCTTCTTTGTTGTCCCCTACCGTCACGCGCACCCTGTGTTTGACCGAGACTCGATTTGTCTTGAACAAATCTACTTTTCTTTTTCTATCTTGAAAAAAACAAACTGCGTGTATTTAAGATTTGCATATTTCAACACCCATTAAAGATGAGGGGGGAATGGGAGGGTGAAGGTGGACAAAAAAGTAATGTTTGCATAAAATACATCAATAAAGTCTACATATATCCCTGTGTAAATATGAGCTTTTATCACCATGGGGATATCATTAAGAAAAGAAGATTTCTTCATTCAGTCCTAAAGAAAATATGCAAATATGTTTTGCTCTCAGGCGGCAGTTCTGTCTGGAAGTGCTGAAACTCTTCTTAGCCACAGTCGCATAACGCAGAACTAGTTTGAACTGGATCATCTGAGGCAACTTGCAATTGATAAAGCTGTATCCACCCCCATTCCCTCCTCCTCAAGCTCAAGGTGTCCCCCTCCTCCTAACCAGAGAGTAGGAGGAGGGCAGCCACATATCCTGCAGCCTCTCAAAGTCCGCACATACTCGGCTCAGTCTGAATATTTGTTCCACACACACAAAAAAATGCGGTTTAAAGAGGATTTTATGTGAACCGGCACATCCTTTACGGCGAGTTGCACTTTATCCACCAGTAAGATGATGCTCTGAGCATGCGCAGTGTCTCTTTTTAGCTGACTAGTGCTGCCTTCATGGGCTGTCGGTAATGTCGTTACATGATGAGTGTGCATCAGTGGCAAAACTATAAAAACAACTTATCTTAACAAACGAGAGCAGACATCTGTTACAGCATCCAAGTTGAATAAAAGAACAAAAACACGTATTTATAAATGTACATTTAATCTTTTATTGCTCTTGTTGCCATTCCCTGCAGCTGCAACTCTGAACTCCATTTTTGAAAGATAACATTTACATAAATACTCTGCCCATAAATTAATACAAACACTTTAAAAAAAGTGAAAAGTTAGATATATTAAAAAAGGAAGATAAAAATAAAGTTAATTATGATGTTATTTATGTTCGAGTCTGAAATAGCTCCAGGTTCGATGCAACAATCTGTGCTTTCAGATCAAATAAGTTCTGTGTTTTAGAGTTACTGCATTTCTGACATATTCTTAAAATCTGGATCCAAAATGCATGTCATACCTCCAAAGAGGATGAAAATGCAGACAAATGTTGTTTGCACTGTGGCAGTGTGGTGTCCATATTAGCAGGAAGGAGTTTAAAGGAGACATATTATGCACTTTATTCCCAATCTTAAACAATTCTCTGATATATCATTTAAATCTTGGCACC